>CAJQUW010000114.1:0-106631 GCA_907163375.1 Prostheceraeus crozeri | reverse complement strand
AAATCAAAGTTATCCAATTACTTATGAAATTAAAGATTTAGATAATGAGGATATCAGAGGCCGTTTTTATCAAAATGAATTACAGAAAACAGAGCTTTAACCTTTAGGTGGCGCTTTAGCTAGCTTCGCTTGAGTTATAGATTGTTTAACTCTAACATAATATCTAGAAATGGTACTCCTTTTTGTAATTTGTACAAAACGTATAAACATAATTGCCCACAATAGGTAGTGCCTGGTTTTTGAATTTGAAATGTATTGTATGTTCCCGTTCCAAGTAATTCTTTTACTCATTTGTAGGTGGAAGCCCGTATGAGTCAAAATAATAATTATCTCCGTTTTTACTAAAGATACCTGCTGACCAATGTACGCCGTTTTGGTCTGAAGTGTGAAGATTCGTTATGAAATTTACAGTTATTGATGGCCTATTTTTTAGGAATTGTAATTCGTTTCTCATTAGAACATGAAAATTCTTTATTCCTAATTCATTTGCGATTTTCTTTAGGTAGAAATTTGTCGTAGTTTGCGTTCCATATAATTTAAAAAACTCATTTATGTTGCTCATTTTATAATAAAAAAATTTCTTAAGGGACCCCTAGAAGACAGAAGGGAGGGGGTATTGATTTAAAACTGTTCTCTAATGATGTCTTTCCTTACTACTTATTCGATTTTGAAATGATTATATTATAATTATTCTAATCTATATTGTTTTACATATTTACATTTTCTTCATGAACTTCTCAAAATGAATTAGAAAAAACTGAGTTTTAGATGGTTCTTGAATCACTGCTTGCTTGCTTGCTTTTCAGATGTAGTTGACCACAAAATCATTTGTCTTGAATGGCTTGCAATTGTGATGTCTCTTCATCTTGAGTTGATGATGTCCCCGGTTGTAGATTTAAAACTATTTGACTTGTTTTCATTGTCTTATTATAATATTCCATCTCAAGTTGTTCATCAAAAGAACGCTTCATTCTCGCCGTTTCACGTTTCACAATATATTGTTTTTGTAAAGTTCTTCGCTTGCGTTCTAATGCAGCAGCGCCTTTAACTTCGTTTAAAATTCGCTCTGATATTTCACACGACGTCAAAAAAATCATCAAAATCAATATCACTAAAGTTTTCCAAACTTTTTTGTAGTTCCACAGTATTTATGAAATGATTCTTCTTTACAAATGCGTTGATCAGGCACACTTTTTTTGCGATTTGTCCTTTTGTCGTTTCAATACGATCACCCAAATGTTTACTCATCATGAATGAAAGAAGTGAATGAGATCAATGAAAATAAACTAACTATCTAATACTCCTTGAGAGAAGAACTTCATTCGTTAATGTGTTTCATTGTTTAAGTGATTGTTTAAAATTGCTATGACAACTATCTTGCATATCGGCGTTGCCCTTATGCGTCCTAAATTCACAATAAAAATTGCTTTTTTATTATCACCACACCCGCATGTGTTCTCAATTCACAAGAAGAATTGCTTTTTATTGCTGCCCGTATGTGTTTTAACCTATTCATGTGGAAACAGGAAACGCTAAATGAATTTTGCAAATCGATTTCTAAAACTGAATTTGAAAATAGACTTTGCAAATGGATTTTGAAAATAGATTTTGAAAACAGATTCTGAAAATAATTTACGTAGGGGTAAATTGAAATGTCAAAACTTTACGCACGCGTAAGTTGAAATGTCAAAAGTTTAACCGATGGGTAAATTGAAATGACAAGATATAGCATGATAATTTTAGGGAAAGCTGCTAGATGTTTCTCTCTCTTCAATCTCTCTCTCTTCAATCTCTGTCTCTCTTCAATTATCAGCCAGTGTACGGGTTCATTGAATAATTTTGAGTTTATGAGTTACAATGATCTTCTAGTTCACACATTAGTACTTTAAATAATGTTGAGCATACAATAACGAAGAATGACTAAGTAATAATTGCGTCTTCTTAATTTATCATAGTGCTCTAATCTTAATAATAATTGAGAAACCATTTCACTTATTTTTAATTGAGATAACGAAGGATATATTCTTGCGGTTTCTTCCATTTTTGTTCCTTCCATTTCTGAAGTTCCTTCCATTTTTGTTCCTTCCATTTCTGAAGTTCCTTCCACTTTTGTTTCTTCCATTTTTAAAGAAATATTATTAGTCACATGATATATTTTAAAAACCTGAAAGATGGATAAAATTCATGAATTTGAAATTCTCAACTTTTATGATTTTCGGTGTCCTGGAACGGTCATGATTTTGGCGGGGGTGAAAATCGAACCGAAGGTTCTAGGGCTTCGCCCGATTGTAATTCTCAAATTTGAGATTTTGAAAAATTTGAAAATTGGGTATTTTTAAAAACGCCCAAATCGGAGCGAAGCTCCTCTGGCTTTAGCCGATTTATGAATTTAGGTCTTCATAACTTGAAAAAGGATTCAAATTCATGAATTTATGTCGTTTTTAAAAAGTACCATTTTTGAAAAAATGGTACTTTTTGAAAGGACTAAATTCATGTATTTAGGTCTTAAAAACCTGAAAAAGGGTCTAAATTCATGAATTTATGTCGCTTTTAAAGATACCAATTTTTTTTATTTTTGGCCTGTCCTGGAACGGTCTTTTTCCCATTACTTACAGTTTTTTACGGAGATTACAGTTTTTACGGTCTAAAAAATTACATGTATTTGAGCAGTTTTGAAAAAAATCAAAATTTTGCCAATTTATATACTACCGAGATGACTCCTCTATGTAAGTAGTATGCAACAAGTTGGATATCAAAAGGAATGAGTATTTGCTAATAAGCATCCTAACGAAGCGGAATAAGGTGATTATCAAGGGAATTTCATGATCTGTTTTATAATGGAAGTCTTCTTGAAAAAGTCGACATCTTATTGTGTTTTCTTGGTTGAAATGCCATATTTCTAATTCATGAAAGCAATAGCAGGTCATCGAGTTGCCAATTTAACAAATATTACCTCTCCAAGGTTGTCATGACACTGACAATCTGCAAAATAATATCATTTCCTTCTGCTTTGCTATCATGATCAGTCAATTCCGTTGCAATTTCTTCAAAACTGCATAAATGTGCATATCTCAAACTTTGAATCAATTCCGATTGCATCCCCCTTGTGCTCAATTAATAAAATCGAAAGTGTATACATATTGGGGATTTAATAAATGCGGAGTTGCCACTCTGCCTAACATCCTTACTCTTTGATAATAACCAATAAGTGCTTTCCTTTAGATCGATGCAACACCTGCCCTAAAGCTGTGCCGGTGTCCCTGCAGGTGGATTACTTCTCTATTCACACTTGATAATAATAATATATTTATTGGTCTCACAAAGTAACAATCGGTGAGAGCCTACAATAAACCCAAGCGCGGTGCTAGCGAAGGGTCAGAAAAATTCATTGGGAGATGGCAGGAGATGCACACGTCACACTGCTTGTTCATGTTAGAGGAAATCCCTGAGACCCGATGTAGACAAGAAAAACAAGTTCAGTTATACTGAGCACTTTCGGTGCGCACCGCGCATCATGTTCAGAGAAATACACTGTATAAAACGTGAATTCGGACACAAACAGGATGAACAGACCCTGTTGGCATATAAATTTGGCGGAAACAATAGGGTCAATCATGACATAAGATCTGCGTGGGACTGCGTATTGCGTTAGCTTCTCTTCTATGATTATTTTTCGATTCTCTTTTTCCATCTTTTAACTTTCTACTACATATCGAGTTTTTAGTACTAACTTCAATAAGTTATTTCTATCGTCGGCTTAAGCGCAATCCATACCCTTTTGTGTTTCATTACGGACAATCATTGATTACATCTATGCATGCCTATTGCCTATTTGATGTCTGTTCGACCTGTTTGTGTCTGAATCCACGTTTTATACAGTGTATTTCTCTGAAGATAATGCGCTGTGAGCACCTAAAAAAGTGCTCAGTATAACTGAATTTGCTTTTTTTGCCTACATCGGGTCTCAGGGATTTCCTCTAACATAAACAAACAATGCATCATGTCAATCCCTTATTTTCAACAACACGTCACACTGCGTTGCAAACGAGCAAGCGATGTAAAGGATAGACACTTGGCAAATGATAATGTGCAGGCGACAGCGGCGAGAGAATTCTAAGAAGAGGTGTACAAAGGGAAGCCGGTGGCGAGACGATGACTAAGCATTGACGGCTGAGGAAGGTTGCTGGATGGCAGGAGCAGTGTTGTAGTCGCAAAGCCAATGTGAAAATCACTCAAGCAAGTGATAGTCCGGCAGCCAGAACGAGTTTCTGCAGGGAACGAGGCCGAAAATGAGACTTTTACAGAATGATGCACACCCTATGCCTACTACGAATCGGCACGTCTGCCGAGTTCTAGTGAGTTCCTCCTCATGTAAGACGCGAACATAGAAAAACATATGTAAATCCAATGTGAAGCAGATTGCAGTTTTTTGGTTAAATTGGAATTTTCTATGTTTTCTCTGATTAAACGAAAAGTACTAAGCCCAAAGTCATAATTTTTGACATGGAATGTCTCCAGGTCATTTCCTATGATGTGCATGTGCTATCTTCATGCATCTAATCGGCAATGTATGTGAGAATGTGGTTGAATGTGTACAAAGTTGCTCAAAATGTTTGTGTTTGCCGACAATAAGAGGGTCGCCAAATCAAATTGTGTTTAGCTTTATAGACAGGGGTGCATGAAGATGAAAGGAAATGAGCTGAAGACATTCCATGCCAAAAATTATGACTCTGGGCTTAGTACCTTTCGTTTAATCAGAGAAAGCATACGAAATTTCAATTTATCCAAAAAACTGCAATATACTTCACATTGGATTTACATGTGTTTTTCTTTGATCGCGTCTTACATGAGGAGGAACTTACTAGAACTCGGCAGACGTGCCGATTCGTAGTAGGCATAGGGTGTACATCATTCTGTAAAAGTCTCACTTTCGGCCTCGTTCCCTGCAGAAACTCGTTCTAGCTGCCAGACTATAAGTAGAAGCAGGTAACGATATAATCTGAATAGACACATCAGCAGATATCATTATCAAGACGAAAGCGGCATAACTCAGAAAGCTGAAGTAGCAAAGCAGATAAGCAAGCCGCAGACAGGAGCTGTATGTCAGCACGGCAGCCTGTCTCAGTGGCTTAATAATCAAAGTGATAAATGCGTATAGTTTTAACTGCGTGCAGTCCTGAGTTGCAGGAAAAGAAAAAGATTACACGGGCGTAGGCGCTTTATTAATCAATAAAATCTAAATATTTTATTTGGACACCGTAAAGATTCAATCTAATGTATAAAAATCAGTTTGAATACTGCCAGAGCTTAGGCGCTACAAAAAATCAAAACTGTGTCAAAAGTCTGACCATGACTGCATGATAGATTCGTAGGTACGATAGATATCAGCTTGTCATAAAAAGATAGTCACATCCTCATGTGTGGTGCCGCACTAATGATGAATCATTGTTGGCACCCTACATTAACTCAAGAGCATGAAAGCTTAATGTTTCAGCGAGTAAATCATATTATCTTGTTTCAAGAGTTGCTACCCTTCATATTTTGACACAATGAGTTATTACCCCTTGATCAAAATCCTCCAACAACGGAAAATAATTCGACCGAGATGGAATAATAGGCCGTAAACATAGCATTCGGCGTACTTACATTTCGTGAAACATATTCTGGATATATAGTCACTTTCTCGCTAAAGACATTCTCATGGATAGTTGCAATCATTTTGAAATGTTCATAGAGCTGAAATTCTTGGTTTGAAGGAAGTGTTTCATTTCCAACCCACAGACTGATATTGCGGAGATTCTTTGGTGTATCTGAAAATCAACATGTAGTCGCTATTAGAATTGATGTAAACAACAAGGTATTTAATCATGAAGAGCAAAATGGCAAAGATCTTGTTTTAGCACGATCACAGAGATATATTCATTTGCGCGTCGGTTGATTTAGAACGGACGAACATAATTCTATCGCAGCCACTGCATGTAATGGCAGCAAGTGACGGAGATTAACACAGATATTCGTCTCTCTTTGACTTGTGTGATTTGTCAAGCGCGCGCATTGCAGAAGTAGCTAGCATTTAACGAACCTCAACGGTCAGATTGTAGGCAGGCCTGCCAAGTGAAAAGTACATAATCACCTTTAACTCAACTTTTCTTGGTGGTAAATACGTCAAATGTACAGTAAATCGCTGGATACGAAAATTACACACAAACATATGCCAAAATCACATACAATTTGAAACTTACATCTGATACGAGATTCTCGTATGCTTACAGAGATCTTGTATGTTTTTCATACCACATCTCACTTACTTTCGTGATTGGCTGTTTTACACTGAAATACGAGTTGTTGGTATGTTTTATATACGAGACCCGATGCAAATTCATCCTCATTCGCATGCCTCTGGTATGCCTCTGGTATGCCTCTGGTCTGAAGAGCTTTAAGTCACATAGTAAAAAAGTATATGTATTACATACTACTGTCAAATAAAATAGAAAGTATACTGAACCAGAGAACTAACTTAAGTACTCTTTGATTTTGAAAATGTCAGTACTTCTTTAATGAATTGATGAAATGTGGCGCTCCCACCTGTCGATAGATGCCGTACGGCAGATCTAACGCGCTGTTTCCCATATGTACACCCATCTATAAGAGCTGTTGTGGCAATTAATGCATTTTGATTGAATTATATTCATCTTGAAGAAAATTATCAAATACTGAATACTCTGAACCACAGCTACTATCAAAGAAGGTTACCATATGTTCCTAGGAAGAGGAGTTTCAGGGTAGTCAGATGCAGTCATCAAGTGCCAATAGCATCAATAGTGAAATTAAAACAATTAACCTATATATAACTCAAATGTCATGTGTCTCTGAAACTTTTTGCAAATTTGCACCTTCCCATTGACGATTATAAAAATGACAATTTTACTGCCAAAGGTAGTCACAATGTGCACGCGCAGAATGAGCAAATTGGTTGATTCGATTTTATGATCATCATCATTGAAGTGCAAGGAACATACGCGTAGGTATGCCGTCGGAATGAAGCTAGCTATGAATGCTTTCGATCCAAATTGATGTCTTGGGTTTATGAAGAGGAAATCGATTAAGCCTCACATGCTGGTTTGTGGGATCTGAGGATTTTCTTGTTTCACTGTATCCAATTCAACATACAGGGACACACCAAACCATCATTAGTAGTTGTGAGCACTCGCTACCTGCGACAGAAGTGAACTGAGCAATAATTTTGCCACAGGAACTATAAACAGCTACGTTTACCGTTTGATGGGCGCCACTTCTTCCCGCAATCGCTGTTCGTCGACAATGCACATTCATGTCTCTGATAGAAATAGACAAATAGTCTATGTATATGGAAGTCATAGACATACAGTCATGTAAATGGAACCGCAATTGTAATTTCCAATTGTAAACTGACTCCGTGAATTTGGCCTCGTGTCGCGTGATATTTAATATTTTTTATTATAATAATAATTTTTTCATTATTACTCAACAAGCATTTTAGTACTTTTGTGAATGTAAGTTCGTCAATTTTAGTACGCTTCCGTTTAGTACCCATATTCATACTTGAATTGGGCTTCATGATTTGCAGTGTACTTCCCTTTTATCGTCTTGCTATGTAGTTGACTTTACTTTTATTTTTACTTTTAGCAGACTATCTGCTTTTAACTCTATTAATTCCATCTCTTAACGCTATCCCTATTAACATGAAATAAATAAGAATGTTAGTATGTATTCAAATTTAGGAGCTTCTCGACTAGGAATTTGAAAATAGTCTATGAAATCGATAGTGCAGGTGGTTTAAAGTTTATGAAATCGATTTCTTCATTCCTCAGATTATCATTTCCAAAAACGTTTCATATTGCCTTCCACTTATTGGCGGAAACGTTCAGAAATTCTACTAATGGTAAAGCATTGTAAATTTGGCTACAGAAATGACTGATTGCACCCAAAGACTATTGACTATTTAAGTGTTTAACATTGCTTCATGTATTATTGTAATATCTAAACAAAACTTTCGATGAGGTGAAATCAACAAGCGGACTGCATTACAAGATGAAGGCTTGAACTCTGCTACAAATGTCTGAAAGATAGCATTACTGTATGAAACGCCTTCAATTTCAGGCAAGCAAAGTGACATTTTTTCTAGTGAACTAATCACCATCATTGATGCAATGTAATCGTTCTATTTGATCCTATCACTATAGTGATCAGGTGGTCAACTACACTGAAGCCATTTGTATAGAGAAGCATTGTCCATATATAGCTTGTCAGGCGGCGGTTGTTATCTTGTCGGTGTCTCGCTGTGATAGGAATTTTCTGGAATTGTGGTAGTTCTAGGATCTTATTACGCGCACTTCTTGGTACTATCGTGTTCCCTGTGTTTAGGGCCACTCGAACATACAAACAGCTTTGCGGTGCAGCGTCCACGTGGGCTTCAATCGACGCTCAACAGTTTCCGGCCATCTGAATGTAGTTTAGCGTCGTGTCCTGGTCTTTGGTCGTTCTCTTCTACGCTTGTCAATCTTGGAATTCCCTCTGCGTCATCGATTGCTTGCTGTAGTAGCCGGTATTGTCGGCTAGCACCACAATCAGCTGTTATCGGTACGTATTTGTCTACCCCCTCGTCGAAGAATTATTGAAAAATGGATTTTTTTTCACGTGATCTGCGACGTCATTGTGTTTGTATGCTATCTTTAGTATACAAGGGAAATCCTGCAAGTTTTACTTCGTGGCAATTGCGATGGATATAAATAATAAATAAACGTTTATTTATCAATACTGAAATCATGCATTTCAAAATGAAGTCAAACACAAAGTTAAGAGTAATACATCAAATAAGCGACTTTCTTGACAGCTGTCTGTTATAAAGTACGGAACATCGAGGAATGAAAGAGGATGACCGACGTGATGTCGCACAGGCCTGTAGTTGAACGTGATCACTTCTTGACAGTACAGATGGAAGAATAGAATAAATGCAATTTTCGGGATTTCGGAGCTGATTGAAGAACTTCAGACTTCTCTTCTGTCGTCTGCTTTCAAGCGAAGGAAACAAAGTGCAAGTGCAAGTTACAGAACAGATTATTCTGTGGCAACGTTTGCGGATTTTCTCGAGCTTGGAGGAATTCCCTTTGTTCATTCCCAGAAGTAGAGGTGAGTTATATTCAAGAATTGAAAGAATGTGTGCCTTATAAACTTGCATTACTTTTTTTAGTTACAACCGGCATATGTCGTAATTTCTTCAAAAGATAGATTTTTTGACTGGCGGACTTGCATATCTGAGTAACGTGCTGATCCCATTTCAGATTTTTGAGAGGATGGGGAGAAGAGATATTGGTCGTAGGTCGTGGATATCGGTACATTCGGTATAACAAACCATGCCTTCAGTTGACGAAATTCTTGCAATACCTAACTCAGCACTCTGTAGCAAGAAGAACAGTATTTCAAAACAAGATCTTTTGGATGTTGCAATTATCTTAAAGAAAAATTTGGAAAATGACAATACTTCTCGCGTAGTAAATGCTGAGCTTGCCGGTGTTACAGTACTCGCTCTCCTTCTGCTTCAGTTTCCTACCGGAAAATCTAAGCTCGGTTACATTTTGTGATCGGAAATTTTAACCATGCTGCTTGTACCATGACCTCGTCCGATCCGCATAGAATGTCAATCCGATATGGACCGCACAGTTATCTTAAAAAATGCAAAAACTCTGAGACATTCTTCCCGATTTAAAGAAGTATTTATAAATCCTGATTTGAAATCCGTACAGCGCGCGACAAGAAGAAAAATTTCCTCTTGAAGAGTTGAGGCAGAGAAGAGTCAATGGTGAGAACGTTCGTATCCGAGATGGAAAGATTGTCAGTGGCAACTTTATCCCTCGACAAAATTTTCATCAACACTTTTAAACCAGCTGACCGAACAGCCGATGTTTCCGAAGTTTTACATAATGAATACGCGTTCCTTATTACCAAAAATTGACGAACTTAATGTCATAGTATCCTTGTCTTTACCCGACGCAATATGTATTACTGAAACTTGGCTTAGCCCGTCCGTTGATGAAAACTTGGTAAACGTTCCTGGATACGGTTTATCTCGACGCTATCGTGTTACACACAGAGGTGGTAGTTACGCTACATGGTGGTATGTTAAGAACGAGTTTCGTTTCTCCATCATCGAATGCAACTCTGCTCTTCCTTATGGTGTTGAATCTGCACCTGTCAAACTCGCAAGTCCCAAACTGTTCATTATATGCTACTGAAATGAAATCTACAATCTGATCATGACCCCACAAGGAAAATGCCCTGGCGAAGAGAAGATGCCCACGAAAATTTTACCACATGCTAGCAGACATCATATTAAAACCTTTAGCAACAATTATTCAAACATCATTCGATACCTGAGTATTTCCTTGTGATTGGAAAAAGGGCATAATAACCCCTTTCCCTAAGAAGACCAATTCCAATGTCTCACAAGTTCGCCTACTAACCATGTATCCTCTACCATCCAATTCTGTGAAAAATTTTGCAAAATCCCACATGGAAGCATACTATGAGTACATGCATGGTCAGGAACAACATGGATTTCGAGAGAACGCCTCCACCACAACTGCTGTATCGAAGCTGGTTGATTGTGCTTTATCTGCTTATGATATTGACTCATACTTCGGGTGCGCTATACTATTCTTTGATATGACGAAAGCCTTCGTGTGTTTCCTACATGAAAATGCAATCGAGAAATTCAAATTCAGTGGTTTTCCAGATGTTTTTTTTTACTATGGCTTCAAGACTATCGTTCGCAGCGATCATCTATTGTAAAAGCCAATAACAATTTGTCGCCACCATTCGAAGTCAAAAGAGGACTTCCACAAGGTACCGCTCTTTGCTCGATGATCTTTTCTATGTATGTAGGAGATTTACCGTGTTACTCAGACTATTCAACTCTGATTAAGTACGCCGATGACTTCACCACCATCATCAAACTCCACACCGATGACCCTCTGAGCATCAAGGAGAGTATTACAAACGAACTTAATCATCTTTCAACTTGATGTGCTAAAAGCGGACTGACAGTCAACACAGATTAATCAATCATGTTTTATGCCAAATACTCGTAATAACGTAACCTTGCCACCACTGATTACGAAGCAATGTCATACGATCAAAAATCTTGGCGTATATTTGAATTCACGCATAGATTGGACATCTCATATTGAGGCTATCGTCAAAAAAGCCAATCAACAATCCCACGCACTGAAAGCTATGAAATTATATATTACCCCATCTGAACATTACTTGATTTATGATTCAACTATCCGATCATCAACAGAATAACGCTGTCCAGTTTTTGTCAAATTACCCGAAAGCCTCTAAGCTTCTTACCTTAGCTAGCCTCTAAGCTTCAAAGAATCGACAATCGAGCACATAGAATAATATTTTTCGATAATTCACGAACCTGTAAATATGACAAGAAATGGACTAAAACAAGAAGAACTAATCAAAGCTTGAGATCCATCGCATTGAAAGCAATGAGAATCACCAACTCTACGACATTTTAGCAGAACGATTGCCGAGGTGTCAACACTACCGTCTTCCACTGTGCCGCACTCAACGGTATAAAAGCTCCTTCTTCCTATATATTCTGATTTTGGCGAATAATTGATTTTTTCTGATTTACACTTTTTGCATACAACTGCAACATTTACTGTGTTACCCGCATTGTAGCATCTGTAATGTCACGATTTCCGTTCACAAGAGAAAATGCATTATCTTACCTCATTGTCATACAGCCTCATGCTGATTGTCGTAACTTATGTGGTGCAAATAGTGATCGCTACGTTCAAATATGGCTTTCCTGACTTTGTTGCAATCATGATTTATCCACACTGTAATCATTTAGTTCTACCTAGGTTAAATTCACAGAAGTATTAAAAGGGCTACTAATCTGATGAAATATAAATGTCAACAAATGGCACGACACGAAGTGTACAGCTGGCAACTGACGGCGTACCTTTTGTTTTTGACTAGTACTCCCAGCTGAGACAGACGATCTGTATTGTATCACACAAGTATGCAAAGTTGACCGTTGTAAAGCATCGACTGTGGGATGACTAACCAATTAGCGGCGCTTATTAACAACTCAACACAGTTGTTTATATCAAACTCGTCACTCGCATCGCTTCTATCGCTTCTAGCGCAGGTAGCGAGTGCTCACAGCTGTCAATGATGTTTGGTGTGTTCCCGCATGTCGAATTGGTTACAGTGAAACAAGAAAATCCTCAGATCCCACAAACCAGCATGTGAGGCTTAATCGATTTCCTCTTCATAAACCCAAGACATCAATTTGGATCGAAAGCATTCATAGCTAGCTTCATTCCGACGGCATACCTACGCGTATGTTCCTTGCACTTCAATGATGATGATCATAAAATCGAATCAACCGATTTGCTCATTCTGCGCGTGCACATGATGACTACCTTTGGCAGTAAAATTGTCATTTTTATAATCGTCAATGGGAAGGTGCAAATTTGCAAAAAGTTTCAGAGACACATGACATTTGAGTTATATATAGGTTAATTGTTTTAATTTCACTATTGATGCTATTGGCACTTGATGACTGCATCTGACTACTTTAATTGACTTATTATGTAGTATGGAAGAAACCTTTGTATGACGCCTACATATTTCCTCTTAATAAGAACATATGGTAACCTTCTTTGATCATAGGTGTGGTTTAAAGTACTTAATATTTTCTTCAAGATGAATATGATTTAATTGATCCAAATGCATTTGTGCATCACTTACGTAATGTCTTGAAAACCAAATTATCAATAAATAGCATGATAATTGTAAAATTTGTAGCAAGCTACCACAGAAATATAACTGTGAAAAGACCTGTGTAGTTTATCAATTATGTGTGACAAATACAGCAATACTAAATACATAGGAAAAACTTCTCGTCCTTTTTCCGTAGGATATAGTGAAAATTACAATAGTGCTAAAACACAACGTCCGTGATTTGTCTGATCATACCAACACTTGTGACGTCAGTAGCATAAAAGATTTTAGCGTTGGATTTTAGCGAGATATCTGAATGAATTGGTTGAAACAAGTTTGGTGGAATCACGACTTGTCAACTAGAACAAGCCAAGCATGAACAGGAGTCACGAAATAACAGGAGCTCATAAAAGAAGAATGAAGACGTATAGAAGTCGTTCATAATGAAGTATTCTACCATTGATAAAGGGTCTGTACCCGAACGTCTGGCGATATTATTTTATTTTAATTTCAATTTACTTTACTTGGCATTTAGGCATATCGGGAGAGAATTGAGTCTTTTGTATTCGTATTGAATCAATTGAGGATGCAAAATATAGCATTGTAGTTGCTTTTGTCATGTTTTCAGCCGAAAGTGCAGTTTTGTTCATCCGAAAGTTTGATACAGGTCTTATGATGACTGCAGAAGCCAAGAGAAAGTCATTAGGAGTTAAAAGCTACTAGGTACAAAAAAACAATTATTTGATTAGGTACAGTTAGATTCACTCTATGTACGAGTATGCTTATAAGCATAAATTTCAATGTCATTACAAATTATATATCTTTTCCATACCTTTGATGCGCTCTCATTTTGTAATCAAATGCACCGACGAGGATGCAAACTCACATGCACTGATGAGGGCTTTAATGACTAAACATTATGTGATTTATAAAACTGAAAGTCAACAGAATGAAGCAAATTCATCGCTTGGTATGATTTAACAAAACAATATCAATAATAAATGTTTTGAAACATAATTGATGTTGTTGACCATGTTTACAAATGAATGCTATATACAATTTGCAGGAATACATTTTGAAGGATTAACTTACCAACGGAATTCCAAATATTCACAAATTTTATTCGATGCACCAGTTCAAGGTCGATTGTAATTGCCAGAACTCTATCGGCTTTTGGATTAGTTACCTGCGACGTAACACATTTGGTGCCACCAATTATTCCATCATTAACATTACCAGCTACCCCGGAGACGATGTTAGTGACCGTAGCTCTCTTGTTCCGTGACACGTCGTGAGCGTGATGAGCGAGTGATTGTGTCGGAGGCAATGTTGGAGTCTGTGTTGTTGCTGGAACAGCAGTGGTTGAAGTTCTTGCTGAAATGAAATTAATAGCAGAAAAAATGATGAAATATATCTTCCAGCCTTTTCATGGAACATTTTTGATCAAGAAATAAAAGTAGTTTAACCATAAAGTAGTAGTAGTAGTATGTGTTTATTCAATCAAAATGAATATCATACAAGGCATACATATTGACACATTACAGCTTCAAAATTAGAAAAGTAAGTCAAAAGTAAATTTAAAAACCATGGCATAAGTTTCAACATCAATCGGAACTACGTAACATGATAATTGTTCAAAATACATGAAGTGAAGATAACGAAGGATCTGAGACACTTTTCCGTCCTGCAAAACGGAATGGACGATACATTTGAGTGAGGAAGTCTTTTTTGGTAGCAACCATTTCAGGGCGTGATCTTCAATCCCCTCTATTTTTCTATACACTCGAATGCCCATTTCTTGCCGACGTCTTTGGAGTTGATCATCCTGACAATTACACAAACGTTCATTGTCGTGAAAAATAATTTTGTGGAATTCGTGCAATTAAGTGCACTAATTCAGTGTACACTGAATGAAGCTCATATGAATTCAAGTACGGCCACAATTTGTGCAGTACATAAAACCGTTCATTTGCCCTTTTTACTAGGTTGTCTATATGAATATTCCAATTCAGCTCTCTACAGAGAGTAACACCGAGAATGTCAATGGTATCAACAACTTTGATTGGAAGTGAGCAAGAAAAATTAGATCTTTTGAAGCACATTAGAAACACATTTGAAGCATTTCTGTAGCATCAGTACCAACCGGAATAATTTTAGTCAAATCGTCAGCATATTTGACAACAGTGGTTGACAGCAGCAAACATTGAAAATCTCCAAAAAATGCTGAAAATATGTAGGGAGCTAAAACTGTCCCTTGGGGAGCGCCAGAGCAAATTTCAAAGCAATGGGAGAAATTCTGTTTCAACTTCACACACGCATTTCGGCCTTTCAAGCAATATTCGAGTAATGAAAATATACCTCGCGGAACATCGTTGTCTAAAAACTTCTTGATGACAAGGTTATGGTTCAAACAATCAAATGCTTTCGCAAGATCAAATGTCAATAAAATTGAGTCACATTTAGAGCACATAATAAGGAGGTATGGTAACTCCCCATTTATTATAAATCCCCAATGTGCATACACTTTCGATTTTGTTAAATGAACTCGAGGGGGATATAATTGTGTCTAAATGTGTGATATGCACATTTTTGCAGTTTTGAAGAAATTGCCACGGAATTGACTGATCATGATAGTAATGCAGGAGGAATGATGATATTTCATAGATTCTCAGTGTCATGACAGCCTTGGAGAGGTGTGTTTGTCAAATCAGCAATTCGATAGATTCATATTACTTTCATGCTCAACCTCAACAGTGATCATATCACAGCCAACCTGCCACTGGCAGAGCGAAATCACGTAATCAAGGACAATGATTTCAATTAACTTTGAAAGATGTAAATGGGTCCCCATCACTTTTCCGATTCAAGAGATGAAACATGAATTTAGTGAATCATAAAATCACGCCGGTGAAAATTGAAATAAAACTATAAATTTGAGTCGAGAAAGCAAAATAAGATCTCCACTTTTTCATGAAGACTTCCATTATAATGCGGCGCATGAAATTCCATTGCAAATTAGCTTCATTTCGTTAGCTAGGATGTTTATTAGCAAATATTCAACCCTTTTGATATTACTCATATATTCTTGATATTACTCATTATTCATAATACTTAATAGAGGGGCTTCCATGTCGGATGTATATAAATTGGCAAATTTTGACTTTTTTAAAACTGCTCAAGCAATTTTTTTGGACCACGGGAACGTGATCTCTGCAAAAACTGAATATTTTCATATAAAAATTTTCACTTCATTCCTTTTTGAGTCGATACTCTACCTATAAATCCCTACTCTATGAGTTTAACCTTTTGAGGACGGTTTATGCATGCCTTTGTGGATCTTTCTATGTCTGCAGGCTAATAATTCGCAAAATCAGGTCGTTATATAGCACCATAATTACCAAGACATATTACCTAGAATATTTACCTACTTTACAACGTTATAGGTGATGGTGACTAAGCATAACATAATAAAAAACATCATCTCTGGATTTCTGCCTTCAGGTTTGAAAAACTCTACTACTATGCCGCAAAAAATGACACATCCTTATCAAGGTGCTAATAAAGTATGCCAGATTATTACATAGTTGTAGAATCGTATTTCATAATCAAGAAAGAAGACAATCGTCATCAGTGGTTACTAAACCGTGGACAGTCAAAAGCGTTTTCTGAAGTCAAAATCATCACTAATTTGTCTTCTCATTCCCCTTCTGATATCGGGAAGAGGAGTTTGTGCAAAGGACTAGAGTTCTGTATACCTCCGAAGAAGGTGAATAGCATACTCATGGACTCATCTGTTGAAAATCTTTATCAGCAGTAGGATGGAGTGATAGCAAGTGATAAGGTTGACGCTGCAACCATCAAAGCTGGACTGGTAGACGTATCCAGGAACTATTCTCGATCTCCCATAGACAAGAGCGTAATGAAAAATGGGGAGTTTGAAGCTTTAAACAATCTCAAGAAAAATGCAAGTATTGTGATATCACGTCCTGACAAAGGAAATGAAGTTGTCGTGCTAGACCGTACAGCATATTTAGAGAAAATGGATGGCATCGTCAGTGACAGCAGCAAGTTCAGTGTTGATTTGAAGCAGAAAGATGACACTGATCATATGATCAAAGAACTCAGTTCATTACTGACTACTTTAGTGAAGAAAAGAAGCATGTCTGGGGATTGTAAGATATATTTACTTTCGTCTGGTACAAATATTCCTCGGATATACGGTCTCCCTAAGACTCACAAAGACTCAGTGCCATTACGTCCGATACTTGACATGAGTGGATCGCCTACTCATCGTACAGCAAAGTGGCTGACCGACATGTTATCATCTGTGAAAGACGTTTACTCCCTGAATTGTGTGAAGGAGTTTTTCTTTTGTGGATAAAATTAGGTCCTGCAATGTAAAAGCTATGAAGATGTTATCACTTGACGTGTAATCACTTTTTACAAACGTGCCTGACACTGAAACGATTGACATTATTCTTTCCACAATACGGCGCTTGAAGATGCCATGCAAGATTCCTGAGGATGTTTTGCGTCGCTTACTTGAAATTTGCACCGTCAATGTGCAGTTTCTTTTCAATGATGTCTTCTATCGACAAACTGATGGAGTGGCGATGCGCAGCTGTTTAGGCCCGTTTTTTGCTGAAGTGTACATGGGACACATAGAGACGCTGTTAAAAAGCATAATTGATCGGGAGTGCTATTTATATCTTCGCTATGTCGACGATACATTCGTCCTTGTGAACAATCAATGTGACATTTCCAAATTGGTCGAGTGTTTCAATAATGCTAGCAATCTGCATTTCATGTATGAGTTGGAGAAAGAAGGATCCTTGCCCTTTCTGGACGTGTTGGTCACTAGACGAATGAATGGTTTACTGAAGACATCAATGTACAGAAACACAACTTCAGATTTGCAAATGAATTTCCAGTTTCGTGCCCTTCGTATATAAAGTGAATGTTATACGCAACCTGGCAACAAGAGCTCAGCGCATTTCCTCCCCGGATGTGCTACATTACGACCTTTTGCACATCAAATCAAGAGTCATGGTCAGTGGTTAACCTGTGGGACTAATCCAGAGGTATCTGTTTATGGAACAGAGAACAAGTGACCCGCCGACCTTTGGCCGGAGAAAAAGCGTGTTTTTCTCAAGGCGCCATTCATTGGCGACAAGGCAGCAAGATTCCTTCAGATTCGTAAAATTCAGATCATTGCGCAAAAGTTTTCTCGATAATGTTGGGCCCTCCGATTATTATCAAAAAAGTTAGCAGGCATACGAAAAAACGTTCACAAATTTCTCTGTAGAACTTGATATCGACTGTGTATCTTTGCTGTGTGAGCCGTTTGATAACAGTCACTGAAACATCGCACAATTTGGTGTCCTTAATGTTGAACTGGTTGTTCGATTGCTATGGTATTATGTCAGCAGATTGTGCCATATCATTAACGTCACATGTTCCAATGCTTCCTTTCTAGTCAAACAGAAGAAGAGACGACCTGTCTAATTCTGTGCTGTCACGTGTGAAATTTGTTCAGTTGTTGCAATCTTTTCCAAGCTATGTTACCATCCAGTTTTCATGTATGCCTCTGAAGACAATGAGCGAAAGATCTTGGCAATTAATGCTTATTTTCATTTACAAGATTTCATAATCCCTTACATATTTGATACAATTTGTTCCCAGGGATTCTATCGCGGTCATCTATGGACCTAATAATCTGGCATACTTTATAGCGGATAGAGGATAGCTATACGATTCTCTGACATAGCTCGTGAAATTATTTGATATATCCCTCAGGCTAAAGCCCTCGGGATTCATCAAATAATTTCCCTCTCCATATCCCGGAGAATGGCATAGCCATCCTTTATTTCACTGTGCCCTGTGCATTCCCTTTCTATGTAATGAACATTCACCAGTCGGGAATCGCACGGATGTCATAGAAATAGATAAGGACAAATAATTCATAAAGAACATACAGGAAACAGTTCTTAAGCAAATTCACAGTTTTATGGTGATAATTTCACCATTCGGCTTTTGTATGCTGATATTCACCATGTACTTCCCGCCATCATTGTCATTAATCCCACTTTGAATGTGATTTGCTTCACGACTGCTGCACGCTTGTCCGTTCAAAATCTGATCTTGAACTGTGAAGTCTTCCTTCGTCTGGACATCATACTCCATAGCTTCGTCTAAAGAACGATGCCCGGTCCTTTTCATGGACTTGTCAGCTGAAATACCGCCTTGTCTAAGACGACTGTAGCAGGTTCTCTTTAGAGAGTGGTTGGTGTAATATCCATCTTCATCAATATCTTTCATCATTTTTGAGACAACACCTCCGATTTTGTTGATTCCAACTTGTTGGTCTTTGAACCATCTCTGGTTCTTCGCTGCTGCATTTGGCATGGGCTGCAAATAGAACGCGTTTGTCTTTGTTGAACTTGGACGATGGTGTTTATAAAGTTTATATAGCTTCACAAGGCACCGGTCACTGCTTTTGTCCTCGTAGACTTTCACTTGTTTTGGTGGAACAAATCTGTGTTTCAAACCGCCTTGGTTCGTCTTGGAGAAATCTTCTGTGTATGAGAGATAATCAGTCCCATCAACCGAATCGGTGAGTAGTTTTATCTGGCGATCCCATTCTAACGCTCTGTGTTCTTCGCGATCTCTTAATCCGAAATGTAGCCCAATTTTATACACCAATGTGTGGAATAGGCTTTCAGCGTCTTTGTTGGACAAAATGCTCTTTTCCCATAAACTATCCTCGAGATTGCCAGGGATAAATTAGGCCTTTCTTTTATCTCCACCAATTCCCAGTTTAGTCGACCGCTTCATTGCTGAATCCAAAGCTGTTCTAGACTCAGTGAATTCTGGATCTTTGAAAAAATCCCACGATCTTTTCACACTGTGTCTCAAATGGTGAAAAAGCGAGACAACTAAGTGTCTGAGAGACTTGATGGATATTGAGAGCCGTCGGTTTTGCGAACTTCGAACACGTATGATTTTAGTGCAAAGTTAAGGTGATTCTTCTCCATTTCGTCTAGGGATTTATAGACATTCAGTTCATCGCCTCTATTCACAATTCTTGATAATCTCCATGACTCAAAAGTCTTCACTGCCCATGTTACCTTCTTGTGTGTATTTTGTGGCACTCCTTCGGCTATTAACTTCTCAATTTCATCTTTCTCCATAAATTCATACCGCTTACTGTTTCCTGTCATCATATAACTTTGTGTATAGTCACCACAAGCATCCATTTTACAATTATGCAAACGCAAAATGACATTCCATGAGTCGATTACGTTTGAAATTTGAATATTCTTTCCGATATCAGGGCTGTCAAAGATACTGCATACCTGCCTATACTACCTTCACATGTATCAAATACATACAAATCTAACAACCTATTTCGATGAACAATTCCATACATGGATATATGCATGTATTACCTCCGACCATAGAAGTGGATAATAGTATTGTTGGACTTTCTATGTTATTGTTAATTTCTATGCCTCCCACAGACATATAATGATGCCACAGTCTATGTCGTGAAATAAATATGTTATTTCATGGCTGAAACATAGACTTCTAAATTTCTCTGGACAGATAGGTGAGGAAAATTTGAAATCATTTTATACATGTTCAGGCTAACCAACATTCGTGTTGCAAAAGATCGAATTTTGCAGCTTGTTTGAATGCAAAATGCAAGCAAATGCAGTATACCATTGTTGGCTGTGAACCGAAATCCAATGACGGTGTAACACAAATACATTCCTCTACTTGCATAACAAAGAAATTTGAATTTGTGATTGCATCGATTTAGTTGAAAGTATTATATTCCAACTAAACATTCTTGTGCAACCTTGTGTGACGTCTTGTGTAACCTTCAATTCCATGAATCTGACAAATGCTACCACGAAGGACATGGATCATCATGGCAAGCAATGAAGAAAAATTGAAGCAATGAAACAGCGTGATCTAAAGTATAGTGCCATCGAAATTCTTTATCTTTCTAGATGCTCCTCCAAACAACTACAAAGCTGCGATCCGGTATGGCCACGTTTTCAAGTATATGTCCTGGCAATGGAAACAAAATCGGAAGATTTCTTGTTACGACAATTTTGTCTAAATTTTAGAAAGAAACCATTCCATCTGCGTTTGTGACATCTCAAAACGATAATTGACTAAAAATGGCGATCATAAGTTGAAATCTTCCCCACAGCATCATCGCATCATTGACTGTCGAAAAATCTCCGAATATGTATTTGCATTTATCACAGAGAGAAATCCATTCCAAGCAGCACATAATGTATCTATCATCTATCACAAGGTTTCCAAAGTTGTGAATCTGATGACTTCTGGATAATCTCTGGATGACCAGCCAGTAATAGAAATTCGAAATTGGATTCAATTATGTAATACTTGGGAAAGACTGACAAAGCTCCGTGAAGCCGAATTCAGCGGACGGAAGATTCAACCGAAACATTGACCATTGTTATGTAAGGGTCAGTTTCGAGAGGAAAAGAGAAGCCACCGATTTCCACACTACGAATTTCCTTAAATGAGGGGGAACAGAAAAGTGAACTATACGGAGATCCTTCTTTGCATTCAATTTCATGAAAACAATCATGATGGACACAATAAGCATTTACAACCTGAGCAGCTACTTCTTACAGGAGGTCTGAACAGTTATCAGGCGATCCGACCTGTGATGGAGGCTCTTCTGAGACCAATAACCAATGCTGGGAAAAGCACAGTCAGATCACATTGAGAAGGGTTTTAGCTGGATACGTCGAATGACTGGTGCATATTATTTTATCTCCATACGTCATCTTACAGACAGTGACAAGAAAATGAAAACAATAACTTTATTGAAGTTTTCCGGATTTAGTCTGAGAAGTGTTGATGATAAAATATCATGCAGTCAACCACAGAAGATGATGTGTATGCAGGAGAATGTTTGCATACAAAAACTGATTTCAATATGAATCCTAATAATCGAGATGATATAAGTGGCGCTTGCTGCCCTTCACTCCTGAAATGTAAAAAATGCGATTTTTGTCGTGAGTGTAATGTCACAAATAGTGAGTTGGCAATGTTCGACATCCTGAAGCTGCAAAGTTTTTGAGCAAAATCTATCATGGGAAGTCTTTTCCACCAAACGTATCTGTGCTTCAACTATACATTCCTTGCTGGAGGGTGTTGTATAAGATCAAACTGAATAGTTTTTAATTTTCATGTAAAAACTTTATTTGTGAGAATAGCGAAGAAAAACCATTTTCCAGGTTATACAAGTCATAACTCAAACTGAATAATTGTCTAAGAAAATAGTATCTTTCTTTAAAAAATTAAACTCAGACTATCGATGAATATCATCACATTTCCGATTACTTCGTAAAAATCTCGCTGTTCGCGCGTACATGAATCAGATTTCCGAAATTTCAATGAAATATTTCAACAACATGTGCAAGAAATTTGTTCATGACATCTTCGATGCCTCATTTTTTGAGACTTATTAGAAGAAAAATCGCAAAAATTGACTAATAACGCGGAGGTCTAGCACATGTATTCAACGCATAACCATTCATTCTCATGCGTCCTTACTCCCAATACATAAATAAACATACATACTGTGCTTTACCTGCATTGATCTGGCAATACGTTCTCTGAAATGTGATAACGCTTGATGAAAGTCTATTTGCAGTAGTCTAATTTAACATTGCTGGCCTGAACATGTATGAGGCCAATTTCAACCTATCTGTCCAGAGAAATTTAGAAGTCTATGGCTGAAACGTGGACCAGGTCAGGAATCTATGGTTTTTGGAACTCGTGATATCTAACAGCACTCGCCTTCGGCTCGTGCTGACCGATATCACTTGTTCTAAAAAACCATGATTCCTGACCGGGAACCACTATTCAGCCATGAAATAACATATATGTATCCAGTACGTAGAAATGCTTTCTATCTCTAGAAATTTGAATCTTAATAATTATGTAAAATCTACCACAGCGTGGTGACCTGTCATGCTTCATAATGGAAAAGTGTTAATAAAGAATTTGTGAAATATCATGATGCAGACTTCAAGATATCCCTGTTTAAAGGTAATTATGAGAGACATCCGTGAACAGATGTAATTATGGAAATTATTAACCTCTTCTGAATATATCTATAGCATGCATTATAACAGATAGTGGATGCTTTATTTCGGTCAAATAGATCTCATTTACCTCAGACCCAACGGCCTTCGCCTAGTAAGTTCAATAATGACCTCAAAATCATCCATTATCTATCACAGAATGTGCGAGATGAAGCCGAATAAATTCTAACATTTATATACGACTGGAGGAGGGTAAGATGTATATGATAATGCACTATACTTTACTTTACACATTTAGAAATTCCGAGCCATAGATGTAATATACGAGTCCCCAATCAAGCTGCTGACATCGCTACACTTCACGTCATCGTCTATGGTTCAAAAAGTATTTATTCGAGTTGCATAATTGTTTGCAAGTTAGCAGAAAACACAATGAAGTACAAGCAGCTGAAATTTTGTGACGATTGATTGAATTTTACCGATTTTTGGCAAAGTTGAAAATGCGTGGTGAGAGATAACTTGTAAGTACAGTGTTAAGTTATGTACAGATATAGATGCTAGATGTAGAGAAGGACTCCTCTATAGAATGTTGATTTCATTGAAGGTGTTTTGTTTCACGAAGTTGATGAAATTGTTCACTCTCTTCACCAGAATTGAAATTGGGTTGGCATCTTTGATCTCAAATAGCTAAATAGCCCTTCATGGAGGCGAATGATGTCGTTTTCAAAAGCCAAGATGGCGCCTTCTAGAATTCTTGCTTTGAATTTGTTGTAAATGCTTTGAAAACAAACTCTCTGACGTTCTTTCACTCTGACGTGCATAATACTGTCGACAAAGACTTGTTTGCACTCTTGAGACATGTCTTTTTCTAAATCACATTCTTCATGAAGCGAATTTCATTGATTTGAGTTGGACATGAGGTACAACAGCGATGTTCTTCAGCTGTATAAAAACAATATGCCGCTCCAGCGGAACTACAAAAGTTTTTGTTAAATTTAAATTTAGAAATTGAACTTCATTTAAAAAAAGTTATACAAGCAAGCAAACAAGTCAGGGTATTATCAATGTTCAATAAAACATGTCTTCTAATTGAAATTTAGAAGTATTCTTACGATACAGATAATCTTATAAGAAATCCAAGCTCCATCTTTTCAAACTGTCAGCTTCACATTTTCAAAAATTTCCATCAAGTACTGCGAACTTTGAAAATAATACAAATTTAGCTTCATGCTCATAAATGCTACAAATGCATCACACAGAAAGAAATATAGCCGCGTCTAATATTCACGGGCATGTGCTTTGGATTACGTAACCAGCACGAAGCGTAATTATAAACCTTGAACGCCATGCAGTACATTCATGAGAAGTCGGGGAAAGACCTCATGTTAGAAGATTTCTAAAGTTGACATAATCAGTAGACTGCAACATAGTGATATCTGACGTGCATGCAAGCCTGTATTGAACCATAGGATATTTTTATTGTTCTCCGTGCATATATTGTAGATATCCGATCGCTTTGACATGTGCAGCAGATTATTGCCCGCGCGGGAGATAAATTTGCTCCAATGCACTACATGTAGAAGGAGCATAATCTGCATATGACACATCACTGATATCTGAGTTCACACTTTGTAGCATGTCCGAGTCATAGACTTAATGCACGATTTAGGGATGAGTACATTAAATCAGGAATGTCTATGAATAATAGTATGATTCATAGACATCCCTGATTAAATCGATGGCGAGGATTTTCTATGTGTAAAGCTGTGGTTTGTCATAATTTATTTCACGAACAATAATGGGTACAGTAAATCAAGCGTTTAATGTACTGTGCACATTAAATCAGTGATATAGAAACATAGATTTTCATGGAAATCGCCAGTTCTTTAGCTACATTTATTTCACTAACTCCTGCACCTTATCTTATTTTCCTGAATACATTCCAATCAGCTAAGGTACTGGCGACTTCCATGAAAATCTGAATTTCTATATCACTGATTTAGTGTGTGCAGTACATTAAGCGTTTAATGTACTGTACCATAGATATCAATGACTGTACACATTATTGTTCTTCAAATAAATTGTAATAAACCACAGATATCTTCCTTTACACATAGAAAGTCCTCGTCATAGATTTAATGTATTCGTTCCCTACAGTAAAAATATCAGTGCTCTATTATATACAGAATGTGTCCAGGAAAAGAAGAAGAAGTACATAGATGAGTGAAATAAATTGCGTATATCAAAATATCTTTGGCAATACGTAGAGCTGTGCATGCAGTCAGAGTATGGATTACTCATAGACTTCTATCACAAGCCATAGACTTCGAAATATCCATGCACTAGCACAAATAATTATTGTCTATAGTTATACAGTGACCGCAAAAAGTTTACGAACACCCCTCAGAATTCAAAAGAATTGTCTGTCCAGTAAAACTATGTGTTGAATGACGTATTAATGCACATATAACATGATTAGTGAAGAAAACACATCAAATTTGATACAAACAAAGCATTTTAATGAAAAAATTTCAGTATTTTGTATTATAACCTTTGTTCTTCAGAACGGCCTGTATGCGGCGTGGCATAGACATGACCAGACTCTGGCACAGCTCCACCGAAATATCAGTCACCCAGATCATCTTTAGGTGGTTCTTGAGTTCCTCCACATTGCTGCAATTCTTTTCCGCCATCTTTTTCTTCAAGAGAACCCAGAGATTCTCAATTGGGTTGAGATCGGGTGAGTTCCCGGGCCAATCGAGCTGAGTGATGCGGTGTTCTCGGAGCCACAAGCTCACCTTCTTAGCCTTGTGGACAGGAGCACCGTCGTGTTGGAATGTCGTACACCCCTGGATCTCCATGAACTGCAACAGGTGGTTGTCCAGCACATCGATGTACCGGTTGGCGTTCATCGTTGTGTTCTTCTCCAGGAAGTAGAGACCAGCTCGTCCTCTAGCACTGAAGGCGCCCCAGACCATCACTGATGGAGGGTGCTTCACCGTCGGCACCACGTATTGAGGAGAGAAGGCAGACGATCCGGGCGGCCGGCGGACAGTGGTCTTGAAGTTCCCGAACTGCCGAAACACAGACTCGTCACTGAACATGACGGTGGACCACTGTTCAGCTGTCCAGTTCGCGTGAGCCCTGCAGAACTCCAGGCGCTTCTTCCTCATCTTCTTTGTGAGAAATGGCTTGCGAGCTGGTCTTCTGGCCTTGAAGCCCAACTCCGAGTGCAACCGGTGTTGGACTGTCCTACAGCTGACGTCGTCCAAGATGCCTGGGAGTTCGGCCTTGATTTGGGCAGCTGACAAAAACGGTTTCTGTGACACTAGACGCTTGATCTGCATGTCAGTCCTGGACGAAGTCTTGCGCTGCCTCCCGGTCCTCTTCTTAGGTTCCAGTGATTCTCCTGCGTCCTTCAGCTTCAGAAACTTGTTGACTGATGCAACAGAAATCTTAAGACGCTTGGAGATCTGTCGCTGGCTGTAACCTTCTTCAGATAAAAGCAATATATTCGAGCGCACAGCGACTGAAAGCTGCGGTTTTCGACCCATACTAACTCTGACGGCTCACACTCGTGTGTGACTTTTTACGTCAATGAGGAGGCAATGAGAGGCAGACAATAATCAATAGTGTATCTGGTGTATCTAATTGGACATCCAGACAGCCAATAGTCTAAAGTTACGCTGCATGAAGGGAAAATCAGCATTGCTATCGGCTCTGGTAAGCGATTCAACCAGGCAGTCAAATTTCATCTATTTTTAGAAGGTGTTCGTAAACTTTTTGCGGTCTCTGTAGAAGTCTGTGGATTACTTTCTACAGATGGTAATCTGAAGAAATCTACAGAGGTAGAAGTTTCCTATCCAGAGCTCCTACATCTCGGAGTCTTATACATTATACGTGTCACACAAAGATGATGCACCCGCAAAATATAGGGTTTGAATAAGCATTTTCAAAGTGTTTTTTGCACTTTAATATCATCACATGGACCTAGAATGCGATCCATTTGATGAAAGGATGGAATATGACAACGTCACCTTTCAAAATATTCTATGGTACTGTACTGGCTTACAAAATTTTCACAATTTGAAAATACAAATATCTCTTACGAACAGCAGACACATATGATGTCTTTTCAGTTTCTTATTTAAGCAGGTATTATATCTACTCTCCGTTTAGTCAGCATTTTCTCCCGTAGTTCGTTGGAATGAGACATTTCTGGGTGTAAGGTGGCTTATGGGACTTTCTATTAAAGTTGATGAAAGCGTCATGAAAACGAGGCTTATTGTTGCATTCAAACAAGTGCATTTTCCAGCTCGCAAAGTGATCTTCACAGAATTTCTTCTCGGTACAACACGTTTTATTCATTGACTTTGTGAATCAAGCATTCTTATGAAAGTTAGATGGACAACTACTACCACAACTTCAATTCGACTTCCTTCTTCAACTGTATTCCGGCAAGACGGTGCCCATATCAGTTACACGTGTGATGTATTTCGATTATTCTCGGTTATTGTTTTAGTTCATAGCATGTCATCTCGTCAGATCAGAGCTTATTATGATCTGGTATGAAACCGTTCAATATCTATTGAACAAAAGTCCTGTTTTCAGTATTTATTTCAAATGACAGATTCATCCATAGAAATCCCACTTGTCGCATTGCGTAAATTAGCGGGACTTGACTGGACAGCAGCTGTTTGTTTAATGCGTAGAAATTGACAACAATAAAACCTCCAGAATGGAAGTAAAGCTTCATGCAATACACAATAACGGCACATAAATCGCACGCATTTTCACTTAGATGCACCTGCCAACGTCTGTATGATTGGGTTAGAATCAGTCACATGTGTAAATCGAAGCTTTTAATTGGTGTTTCATGCCCCAACTTAGTTCCCCCGGATGTGGCGCGACCTTGAGTCAATTTCCATTTTAGCGAACTTAAGATAAACAGTTTATTTCTATGGTTTAATGACAATTTCAACTGCCTAGTCAGGTCCGATCTAAGTAAATGTTGCCAGATCTTAAGTAGAATCAGATTACTGAAACCGTGCGGCATCTAGAAGAAGATTTTTGAATATAATTTTTGCAAGCTGGAAAACGTGTTAGTTTAATTGTAACACTATTTCTCGCAGTCATGACGCTTTCATTAACTTTGACAGAAAGTCCGTAAGCCATCTACATCCAGAAGTGTCTCATTCCAACGAGCTACGGGATGCATCTGCCTGAAAAGTGCAATCATAATAATAAAAATGACAAAACTTATTTTGAGTGATTAAATGAGTGCTAGATCACCACGTTCTGAAGTGTTCCGAGCTCGGAAATGCATGGATCTACATGAACAAATGGAATTTTGAGATGTATGACACTCTGTAACTTGCAAGACGATTGGAGTTATAGTTTAAGAATTGTCGTTTTACTGATGTTGGGAAACAACAAATTAAATTGACAAGAAGCTCGTGCGCGAATAAAGGAAAAAACGCCAGTAGCTCTCGCACTAGGAGTGGGTTACGCCAATTTCTGATCTGTTGAGGTCACACGTGGGAAAGCTATCTTTGCATTATGGCAAATCAGATGACATTATGGATGTCATAAGATCGATACCATTAACAAGGAAGCAGCGTTAGATTGAATGTCACCACATATTATTAGCAGAAAAGCAGTCCACAATTCATTCTAGTTATTTTTCACTTTGGAATAAAGAAGAGAGGGTTGATAGTGAAGAGAAGTGTTTTGTTGATCGGATAAGAGCAATTACTTTCAGGGAAGCCAAGATGCCGGCGTAGCGTTCATTGCACGTCAGTGGGTTGCTCAACAAATTGGGAGAAGTGAGGAATCTGTGGAGAACAATTGGAGTAGAGTTCTAACTGGTAGATGGACAGAGAAGGAATAGGAAGAGGTGGTGGAGCCCTAAACCAGCACGAGAAGATGATCAACAATATCAAAGTTGCCGGAAATTGTCGAAGGAGTTGATAAGGAGAAGAGATGAACAGCAAGCTCCTTCCCGCATGACAGTCCATCAATACAGGAAATCTTTAGAAGTGATACCGTTTCACGTTTTCAAAAAATCATGCAAAACATTTGAACAACGAGAAAATCGACTATGGTTTTGCCAATATCAGATTAGGATTAAGATGATTTCCTGATTTCCGTCATGTTGTTTGCTCTGACGAGTTCTTTGTTTGGGTATGTCGAAAACCGAATATGCAAAACGACAGAATTCGGGCAACATCCACACGAGAAATCGAGTCGATGAGCATTATCGAGAAATGGTGGTTCGCCCTTCCTACATTGGAGTCTTCATTTGCTTTAGCATCAAGAAAATGATGTCGGTGTTCATGAAGATAGTAAGACATTCATGGAATGGAGAATATTTTCGCGAAGTTATACTTGAGAAAAATGCATTTCCGTTTCTGAGAAACGAGGAAAACGCAGAAGACGTTGATCAAGCCACCTTGCTGAATGACAAAGCTACGTGCTTCAAGGCAATGCAAGCACAGGAGACGTTGAGGAATTCTGGATTTAACTTCTTCGATAACACTGTTTAGCAAGGAGTTCTCCCGATCTTAACCATTGCAAAAATATTGATGCAACATTGAAGGACAAAGTTGATGCTCTACTTCATCGAAATCCTAATCGCTTGAAAAAAGAAGTGATACATACACTGTAAATCGCTGGATACGAAAATCACATACAATTTGAAACTAACATTTGATACGAGATTCTCGTATGCTTACAGAGATCTGGTATGTTTTTCATGCCACATCTCACTTACTTTCGTATGTGATGGGTATGTAGCGATACGAACTATACTATCTGTGATTGGCTGTTTTACACTGAAATACGAGTGGTTGGTATGCTTTATATACGAGACCCGATGCAAATTCATCCTTATTCGTATGCCTCTAGTATGCCTCTGGTCTGAACAGCTTTAAGTCACATAGTAAAAATATATATGTATTACATTCCTTTTTTCGGTAATACCAGTCGTGAATATTTTTTGTTTGATAGAGTGATTTTTAACTAGATTAGATTTATTGTGAAGTTTATGCTCCACGAGATTGTTGTCGTTGCTACTTGTCTGGTAACATTAGCAGGACGTTCAGTTAGCTCTACTTTATGAACCAAGTAGATAAACATCATTTCATACAAACGATAACTTACGTGAAATCATGTTGACCTATATATCTCAAACATGACAATCTTTGCGTTCATGAATTATAATGTGTTATTATTTCTGATTGATAATATACTTAATTTCAAAATTGTTAAAAATGCATAATTGTTGATGATTGAATACTTATTGATTATTCATGAAATGCCTTTGGTTTACGTGTATTATAATCGAATTCGGTATTGAAAGTATGGCGCTTGAATGTCATTATCTCACTATACTTACAGAACAGTAGTAACATTAGTGTGATCTTTATTGACAAAAGGCCTTAAATCAACATACTTTGGACATGATTTATGCCGTTATGCTTTCTTTTAACATTGCACTGGTATGGTTTTAGTATGTAAAGCATACCACATTTGAATTAACATACGAAAAGCATACAAATATATACCAAGATAATACAGAAATATACCAAAAAATATTTTGGTAATGCATTAACAAAAATCCTGAAAGACATGGAGAATGACGGCGAGCTCTTTGAAAATCTGCTGAAGTCCTTTCCGAACCGTCTACGAGGTTTAAAGCATCCCTCGGAGGACACTCAGACTATTAAAAATTTTGTTCATTGCCTAATACACTTACATTGTGGTTGCAATCAAAAATTCACTTATAAACTTTAGTTTTTTAATGTCCAATAGTTACGGGTATATCTTTGTGGGACACCCGGTAGACAATGATATCTTGAAATCTCTTATCCATTTCCTCAATGTATTTTCGCAGTTTCATAGACATATCTGGAGCATTATTATTTGAATTCAAAAATCAAGGTTGCAACAATTTTCGTTTAGAATTGATATTTTGTACATGATGATGATGTACATGACGACCTGGATGATGATAGAGGAGGAATCTGACCTTTCAGCATTATTCATGAATTGACTGGCAGATTCGCAGTATGTGATGAGTTTTCCAGAAAATTCACGTAAAAGTTGAACTTGGCAATCAGCATCTTCAACGACCGGCTTTCCAAGTGACAAAAAAAGCTCCCCAAGTTTGCCAAATACGAAAATACGGAATTCATCAAGAAGTTGCTGATAAAAAACGGTAAAACTATCGGCCGCAGATGAAGATTATATTTATCGACGGCACTTTGAAAAAACATGTCAATTGCATTCTATGGTCCTTGTGGTAGCTCGACTAAAAAGTAAGAAGAAATCGAAAAAATGCTAACACCAAAGTGAATTTACCTTCGACAGATGAAACATCATTTATTCGCACCGCAAGATACAATAAATGAACAGAATGTACTCCACTTGCTGTGGTATAACACTTGCAGAGTGTGATAAATGCTAATGATAACTTATTTTGTCTTGTTTTAGTATTAAAGCCGAGAATAGCTACTGACAATGTCCAATTGTCAGGCTAAATTTCTATTCAAATATTCTTGATAATCATAGACATGTCAATCACAATCATTCCTTGATCATCATAGCACGTCTTCAAATAAAATTCTCTACACAACTCGTGCATGAGATTGCTTCATCATAGCATTCAAACTTGTTGGACTTACATGGCCCTCACCTTTCAGGATCGGGAATTTGAGATATCCAACTTGTGGAAGGGAATAAAGAAGCACGATATTATGCACTAGTTGCGTAAATGACTTTTACCGACGCTGTGGCCTTGTGGTAGCGTGTTCGCTCTGCGTCCGGGAGACCTTGGTTCAAATCTTGGTCGGGTCAAACCTAAGACTTTTAAAATAGGTACACTCTGCATCATAGAAGTGGATAATAGTACACTAGAATGGAAGTTTGATATCTTGCCTATGATGGCACATGGAAAAATCTATGGTTTGTAGATCAGATTCGATCTGAAACATTGTATCATAGTCAAACTATTTGCCAAGTTGGTTGTGGAAGTTGTTGACACCTAATTACAGGATTTTCATGAAGAGAATTTTAAGTGAGATGGCAGCATTGTTTCATGTGAAATAGCCAACTATTCCATGGATTAATATAGTGTGTCTATTTGTAGCAGTCACTGACAACTATTTCCAATTTTTCAATATTGGAATGCGAATTAAAAATTGGTTCACAAAGTCATAATTGAAAGTGGTCGTTGTGCTGTTTGCAAGAACATGTGAAGAATTCACCGATAGAAAGTCTAATTATTGGATAATTTTTTCTTCAAGAGGCTAAGAAACCTGACGCTTTTCTGGAATAAACACATTGAAAGTTTCTTTACCGACAATCATTTCTCAAATAAATGAAATGTCGCTGGAATTTTTCAATTAATCATTGAATGACACCTGTGATATTTTGGAAGCTGATATTCAAATGCATGTAGAGATTGTGAAAATTATTCAAATTTAGTGAACAGGGGAACCCTTTAAAGTAAAATGAATACTCTAAGATTTCTTGGCCTCTGATTTCAAGCTGGAGTTATGTATGTTCTGCAAATCGACATTACAAGTTGCATAAGAGTCTGATTATACTATTGATAGATTATCGGAGCGATATTTCAAAATGATGAACGTACAGAACGTTTAAAAGGATTTCCTTCTTTGTCATCCTGTCAGCGCAGCATTTTGTAAATTCACTATTGCTTTTGAGTACATGGTCTTTGGACAAGGGCGAACAATCCAGATCACGAATTAGCCTGATAAATATAAATGCCAATCAAAAAACATGGAAGCCAGATCGCACAAGTTGCATTTTGCCCCAACTAAGTTCCCCCGGTGTGTGCCATAATTTTCATGCAATTTCCATTCTAGGACTTCTATGGTATTGTTAATTTCTATGCTCTGCATTCTTGCTAAACACTCAGCACGAAAAAGAATGAGAGTGGTAAATGACAACTCGGCCATATGGAAGAAAGGCTTCGTGCCTAATGTGCTTCCGAGTATAAACAACGTTCATTTATTTATTTATTTTACCCAACAATTGCAAAGTTTCCATTCATATTGCATCCTTCGAGATCAACTTGTCCATATACGACACGAGACCGATGAGCGAGGGCATAGTTTTTGATCTAGAATAATGCAATTAAGCTGGATATCTCTCGGCACATTTTTCATTCGCTTTTCGTATGAATTAAGACCCTTTGCCAATAAAGATCACACTAATGTTACATGGTGCTTGCGATTTAAATACACGTAAGTCTAAGGCATTTCATAAATAATCAATAGGTATTCAACCATCAGCAATTATGCATTATGCTATTTTGAAATTAAGCATATTATCAATCCGAAATAAAAACACATTATAATTGATGAACGCAAAAATAGTTATGTTTGAGATATATAAGTCAACATGGTTGCACGAAATATATACATGTAGTTTGAATGAATTGATGTTAATCAACTTGGTTCATAAAGTAGAGCTAACCAAGCGTCCTGTTAATGTTACTAGACAAGTAGCAGCCATGACATACGGCAGTAATTTCACAGTAAATCGAGTCTTGATCAAATACTATAAATACCACGCTATCCATAAGAATTATTGTATCATATTATTATACTATTATGATATTATGAATATGATTGATATTACTCAAAAACAGTTATTTAACAGAAGTATACAATAGATATACGTATGACTTTTTTTTGCTGTGTGACTTGAAGCTCTTCATACCAAATGCATAAAATAAGGAAAAATTTGCATAGGGCCTGGTATATAAAACATACCAACAACTCGTATTTCAGTGTAAAACAGCCAATCACAGATAGAATAGTTCGTATCGCTACACACCAATCACATAAGAAAGTAAGTGAGATGTCGTATGAAAAGCATATCAAATCTCTGTAAACATACGAGAATCTCGTATCAAATGTTAGTTTCAAATTGCATGTGAGTATATATGTTTGTATGAATTTTCGTATCCAGCGATTTACAGTGTACCTCTACCTGCTACGGAATTGTAGACAGCAATAGCATTTCTTGAGAATTCCATGTTGAATTGACCGTTTCAGAGCACTTTCTATGTGCCAAATGTACACCAATGAAGGAGTGCAACAAAGACTGCACTGTACATTACACACCTCAAATTTTATTCTCATTTTGAGAACACAAACTGTATAATGGACGCAATAATCATAGAGATTATTGCACTGTGGAATTTAGATGATATTTTCTAAACAAAAATATGGACCTATGTTGACACTTGAGATTTGAAATTGCCGGAAGCGCTACAGGCTCAGCTTCATGCTTGGTTAGAACATGGCTCCGCAAACTATTAACCCTTTCCAGCCAAATTCAGGTAAATACTTTTTGTTCCGGCCGCATTGTAGATATGTCATCCTCTATATACGCATAATAGTATCAAAACTACTACTTTATTTGCATCATTCAATTATTGGATCCCCGAACTATAGATTTCATTATTTATTAGATTTTAAACAAACTAAAAGATTTTATTAGATTAAAGTATTCATTAGACAAAAGAAAATCATTGATTGAACGACCGCATTAAAGTTGATCACAGAAAGAAAGAATATCAATGTGATGGATGCGCTTGAAATTCAGAACAATGTTTATTGAAATAAGGTTCGAAGTTTCGCAGCTTTGATTATATCCGAAGTGTGTTCGCATGAAAGTCGATTTCTGTGTTTATTTTCTACCCAGCCGCACATCATGCTTCAGCCGGCCGGAAAAACCTAGTTTGCGGAACACTGGGATAGAATAATATTTAACTACGTTGAGAAACGCAATTCTATATCAGTCCTCGACCATTGATGAAACAGCAAGATGAACGGAAATAAATGTCGGGTATTCTTGAACTGAAAATGACTGAAGAATCCTTGAGACACCCTTTTCGGTGAGAATGGTGCTTAGTATTTCATTTTTGCTTGCTTACACGCTAATCGGTTATTCATGCTAGATTTTCAATATAAATTATTTACAAGGTATTCTATTGCAGTACCGATTGCCATTGTAATAATCTTACAAGAAAGTGATGTAAAAACATTTGAACAGTATGCCTAGTACTTAAAATGTACTTTACTTGGCCGTGACGTAACAAACAGCCAGACATGCAATTTAAGATCTAGACCTTGATTACATGTATTTGATGGATGTCAATGCTCTTAATGATCAAATTTCCAACGAGAGCAGAAGAAGCACATTCTTATCTCGTGCATGAATAGCAGAAATTATGGTAGTCGTATCCTTGTTGGAAGGGATCTTCCGAAAGGCCGGTAGATCATCAACAACGATATCATGCCAAATTACTTTCACATCTTTCGATAATTTCATCAGGAAATTGAGTAAAAAATGAATTTAGTCTCAAAATCGCTAACTCACCAATCTTTTGATGTTAGCGAGCTACGTTCTCACAGATATGACTTGCCAATTCAATGTCCTTTTGCTTGACAGTACGAAAAGTAAGGAACTATGAATAAAGTAAAAACCACACTAGTACGGAAGAATGTTATTCGAGCTTTCGACCGTCCTTCAGACGGTCATAATCATGATTATGACCGTCTGAAGGACGGTCGAAAGCTCGAATAACATTCTTCCGTACTAGTGTGGTTTTTACTTTATTCATTTAATTACGGGTGATAGTGCCTTAACATTACAATAAGGAACTATCATTTTTGAATTCCAGACGATTTGCCTGTATTGAAGAAGTTTTTGAGACATATGAACATGATAATAGCAGCTTCTGAAAGCGAACAGTGAACATCCTCTAAACAGCAGCAGGTGACAATTCTCCGTCTTCTTGATTCTTAGGGCAGCTATTGCCCATTATTTGATGTCACCTCCATATTGTCTGCACGGCCTGCATCTTGGGCGCCTCCCTGGAGGAAATCATGCTATCATGTATGTGTTCGCCTTCATGAATGCTCAAAGAATGCCATCTGCCCTTTCACTCTCTCCAAAATCTGAAGCTTAATGACTGCTTGGTTATTGCTGCCCTATATCCACTCACATTTCTGCAAGTTTTGACTTCAACTGCTTTCAATATGCATGTACACGCCTTGTGTCCAATTCAATTGTTTTTTCATGCCGATATTGTGTTGTCGCTTCAATGGCGAGCATTTTGGACCATATCACAGTAATTGTGTAGTTTGTCGTATATTTTGAAGGCAAATCGAATGAGAGGGCATAGAGATTTCAGAATCAAGTTCATTTCTATATGGCTTAGTTAGTGGGACTGCTCCACGTTTCATCTGTCAGACCTATATGAAGCTCTAAGCTATCACAAGAAAATTGATCTTTTCGCAAAAGTACGAGAGCTACTAACATTTTCTTTCTAAATTCGCGCACGAGCTTCTTATTATTTTTAATTCGTAGATTGTCACTCAACATCAGTAAAACGACAATTCTTAAGTTGTGATTCCAGTCGTCTTGCAAGTTACGGAGGGTCAAATATCATTTGTTTATGTACACTGTAAGCTGTAGAGTGCGAAAGCTGGCTGATTATGAATACGAAACCGATGTACAGAAGGAGAATAACAAAATGTACGAAAGCAATATTGTTCCAATAGGAATCCAATAGGAAAGCCAATCGCATTCGTAATTTATAAGTACGAACAATAGTGCTTTCGTACATTTTGCTATTCCCGTTTTGTACACCGGTTTCGTAAGTATCTTGGTATCGTACTGCTTACAGTGTAGATCCACGTACTTCCGAGTTTGATACACACAAAGTAATGATCCAACATTCACTTAAAACTCAAAATGAGATTTGTCATTTTTATGATTATGAATCCACTTTTAGGGCACCATTCTCCAACAGCAGGAAGAAATGCGACATTCTTTGTAAGCGGCAGCCAGGCCGAATTGCTGTTAATGATAATGAAGACGTCAGGACAACTGATGTTATTTTTGCAGATAAACAGGCTTATCAGAAAAAATTGACAAGATTCAACGCCGTGCACATTCAATTATCTGCAGAAAATTGCATTGTGATTGTGTTAAATTTGTGCCTCTCTCATACCGCAGAAAAATCATCGGTTAACGCATTTTTAAGAAGTTAATTCACGACGCCACTCACCCGCTCCACCATCTTGAGCTATCTATTTTGAGTCATTTGCTGAAATAACAACTTCCAGTTTTAAGGTCTTCTTTGCGATCGAGAAGCTCTATCATTTCTATGTCGAAATTATTCAATTCTGGTTTCCAATGAACGCTTGGCACTTTTTTTCTCCAAACTTAACTTCTCGAACCTTTTGAGTTCTTTTTGATTGTTAAGAACAGTGTCTTATGTTGATCACTTATTTATACATGCTGTATTTCTTTGTTGTTCGCACGATCTCTATTATTTGGGCCCGTATCTTGAATAAACGTCTTTTTTTACTACACGACTGTAGATCTTATACATTTTTTGGCCGGTATAAGTTAGAGTCGGATCTCGGAGTTCTACCAGGACTCAGGGAGGTCAAGTATGCGTAGGAGGTGGGCACTGCCAAGGAGTGCTGCCTTGACTAGATCTGGAGTGTGGAAGGAGCCAGGCATTTTACTTAGATAAATTCTTAATTCCTCTGTGTAGGCCCCAAGAGCCTCAGTGACTGCAGGGACCACTTCCGCACATGTACCCCACCATTTCATTATCTCAAGTCTTAGATCTTGGTACTTGTCTATCTTTCCTCTGTCCTTGTCACGAATGTTTCGATCTTCCGGTACTGCGATATCAATAATCCATGTTTTCTTCTTCACTTTGTCTGCCACAACTATGTCAGGTCGTGTTGCAGATATTCTGTGATCTGTTCTGATCTCGAAGTCCCACAAGATTTTCGCTTTATCATTCTCTGTAACAGCGAGGGGAGCATGTTTCCAGTGTTTGTCTGGCAGACACTGTCCATGCAGAGGTTTGTTCTTTCATTTTTGACGTCGAGTATTACGTATATTCTTCTTCCATGTTTGAAGACTTTCAGAATTTTGTTCGTATAGTCCACCCGATGTTACCACCGCCAGCAGAGATAGTCATTGTTTGACCATACGTATTCAGTAAGGCTCCTGTCCTCACTTTCGGGGATATCTTCGATGTTCTTTAAACCTCGGCCACTCAGTTTACGGGGAAGGTATAGAAGATCGACATCGGTTCTCGGGTGTAGATCTCAGTACATGCTGAGTATTTTACGCGTTTTTCGATTTAGCTCTATTTTTTCTTGTAGCGTCCATTTTACGATGTCTCCAGTGTAGCTGATAACCGGTACTATATATAAGCTAATCGCTTTGATCTTGTTCTTCGCGTGAAGCTATAACTTTAACACCTGTTGCAATCGCTTCTTGTATTCAATCTTTGCTTTTTCTTTCGCCTTTTCATCAACGTTCCCTTGTTGCTGAGCCAAGGTATTTGATTTACGTCGGGAATAATCGATCATTCAATATCCAAACCTTGTGTCTCTTTGATATTTCCACGATGTATTATTAATCTTCCACATTTCTCTGCCCCAAATGTCACTCCGACATCGTCACTGAATATTTTGACAGTTTGTATTAGTGTATTGATGTCATCTTCTTTCTTGCTATATAGCTTAAGGTCGTCCATATACAGAAGATGATTGATCTTTTCACCGCTTCTTAGTACGTATTCTCCTCCAGTTTCGTGGAGGATTTCACCTAGTGGGTTTATTGCCATGAAGAATAGCACTGGAGAAGGTGCATCACCTCGGAAGATGCCTCTCCTTATTGACACTTCCCCAATTTCATCTCTTCCACAGCATAGTGTTGCTTTCTATTCTTCCATGAATGCGCGAACTAATTCTCAAATTGATGGACTGATCTTGTAGAGCTCCAGTGACTTAAGAATCCATGAGTGGGGTGCAGAATCGAATTCTTTTCGGTAGTCCATTCAAGCCATCGCCATGTTAGTGTGACGTCTCTTATTGTCTTTAGCAATTGTCCTATCTACATCTAATTGTTCCTTTGTGCCTCTGCTACCGGGACGTGCTCCTTTTTGCTCATAACATAGAGTTATTGAATGAATGCTGCAGTATTTTGTCGGCAATTTTCCCGAGAACCGTTTCCATATTGTAAGTGGGCATGTGATTGGTCTAAAGTTATCAGGTGAACTCCTTTGTTAGGATCTTTGAAGATTAACTGCGTTTGGTCTGTAACTAGCCAAGCGGCATGGTTTGTGGCTGCCTCAATATCTCATTTGTGTAATTCATTAATCTCTCGTGTAATGATGTTAATCTTTTTAACCAGAAGCCATACAGCCTGTCTGGTTGAGGAGCTCTCCAATTTGGCATAGACTTTAACTTTTGCTTTATGCCTTCGGTTCTAATCATTATGTCTTGGTGGAGGGGTATCTTCTCACAGCGATTCGTGAGATCACTCAACTATACTGCTGATTCATTGTGATCAATTGGATTACCCCAGACTTTATTGGATTTATTGGATTACCCCCTCTTCTTTATTGTCGATTGTGACATCGTTGTTGTCTTCCTTTCTTGACATTCTGTACACTTGGCGTGGGTCTTTGTAGAATAGCATATTGATGCGGTATCGTTCATTCCTGGCACTATATCTCTTTAGCCTTTGATTTATAATAATCAATCGTTGTTTGGCATCCTCTTTTGCTTCAGTGATGCTTCTGTTTACAAGTCGATATTTGCGGTGTAGATATTGAGGCAATCTGCCATTTTTCATCTTTGCAATCGTCAATTGATTGACTCCTTTCCGAAGAACCTCAATCTTTTTCGTCAATCTTATTTTCCATGGTGGAATATGACATTGTCCACCACGTGTCTCTAGGAGAAGCCTATCTTGGATTATCTTCGCGGTCGCTTAGAACAATGTGTTCAGCTCAGACATGTTATCTGTCGCTGTTGATTCAACCACTTCATTCACTTCAGTTATCACTCGACGTATCGCTGTTGTATTGTACTCTCCGGATGGCTGGTCTAACGCTGTGATTTATGTAGGTTTACATGTAGTCCGATATCTTGCTTTTCAAAGCTATTTGATCGTCAGTCAATGTTGTTTCATCAGTATCATTGGCTCTATCGTTTGGTTCTGATGTGTACATCTCTTAATCATTTGTCTCGACAGGTATGTTGTTATTCATCTGATCATACGCATTAATATTGAGACTTGCTACCCTGGTAGCTATGCTTTGCAGTTCAGCATCTGTGATTAGTTTGTTCTTCTCAATTGAGCACTTTTGGTTCAACAATCTTTCATCAGTTATAATTATACCGAGATACCTTTACTGCCACATTTCGTGCATCCTTCGTCTGTATCCACGCTCGTCAGGCTGAGTCAAGTAGAAGCACTCCATGAAGTTGATGTTTTCGACTCGTGACCACTTTATCCTGTGACGTTGATTCGATTGATTTGATGGACCAGTAGCCTTTCTGCTTGAACACCCTGGTGCCCCAATGTCCAACACAGGCCTTGTTGACCAGGGCGACCCCTGTTCTGGCATGGAATCAGTATTATCTATATGCTTCATATGTTTGTGTATGGGTGTTCGGCGAGGACGAGATTATGTAGGAAACCACTTTTCCCTTCCAAGTATGCACTTTTGTGATTCTAGCGTATGCAGTCTGATTAATCAATCAATGTCTGATCCACTTGCGAACAACTGGATTACAAGTGTTCGCCACACACCCGGTTGGCTGTAAGGTTACAAAATGATATCAGAATATAGCTATTAAAGTTGTAATCCACTTTAATGATCTACAAGTAGCTAGATTACAGGTGTTTGCCAAATACCCGGCCGAAAGTATTATTAATAAGGTTGACCGCGCAAGGAGTCGAACCTGGGTCATCCATACCACAGGAAGACACGTAAACTACTGTGCCACTCGCTCGCCTAGTAAACGTCTTTATTATTATTATAATATGCAAGTCAACTGGAATCACAACTTAAGAATTGTCGTTTTCCTGATGTTGAATGACAATCTACGCATTAAAAAGTAATAAGAAGCTATTGCGCGAATTTAGGAAGAAAATGTCAGTAGCTCTCGCATTACAATGGATTTTCCGCTATTTCATGTTCATATTCATAGAAAGCGTGACTAGTCAAAGATCAACAAAACACTGAAATGACCGCAGAATTAGACAGGTCGCCTCTTCTTCTGTTTGACTAGAAGGGAAGCATTGGAACATGCATCGTCAGTAAAATGGCACAATCTTCTGACATAATACCATAGCAATCGAACAATGAGCAGCCAGCTCAACATTAAGGACACCAAATTGTGCGAAGTTTCAGTGATTGTTATCAATCAGATCACACAGCAAAGAGACACAGACGATGTCAAGTTCTACACACAAGTATGTGAACGTTTTTTCGTGCGCCTACTAACTTTTTCAATAATGATTCGAAGGACCAACATTATTGAGAAAACCTTTGCGCAATTATCTGAATTCTTCGAATCTGAAGGAATCGTGGAGATCGAGGCATTTTGAAGGAATTCACAGTAATCCGCAAGCGGTACATGACTATTTTTCCTATCTCTGCAAGGTATTAAAAATTTATTTTTGCCCACGTAGTAAGTTCCTGCATGTGCCATCGTTTTGAATCAGTTTGCAAATTGAGCAAGGTGGTGCGCCTAAACAATCTACTTCTGTGAAAATTACAGCATTTCCGTACTGCTTCTACGTGCATGCTTTGTTGCATTATTACTTGCTGATTGAATAAATAGAGTGACATTTAGTCATCGAATTCATTACATTACCTGATGCTGTTCACGTGCAGTAATGGAAAGATTTAGAAAAGTGATTTTCTAATCATGTGCTTCCGCGAGAATATATTTAGAGGTAAAAACAGTCAACAGAACCCGTTATGATATGTGCTACTGCAGGGGCGTCGGAACCGGGGTAGCAAGGGTAGCAGCTGCTACCCCTAAGTTTGAGTAGGGGTAGCAAAGTATGTAATTTGCTACCCCTGAAATACCGATGCACAAGACATCGGAAAAATTCCTGTAAGCAGGCAGATGAGGATTCAGGAATGCATGCTTGTCATCTATCTCGAAACTTTGTCAATTCATCAATCAAATACAACGTTGGACCTTCTTATCAATTATGATGCCGTTGAGAAGAAGAACACATCCAAGGTCTCTCTCCTAATGGCAAGAATGCGGAATTCCGTTTTCGAAACTGTCTTTTCAGTCGCGATGCTTGGACCATCAAGATCAAGGAAAGCAATAAAAATCAATGGTAAGCTTTATATGACTGAATTGTAGTTCATTTGTAGTTAGATTACCTAACTTTAATTCTTGAGAGAACTAGAAGAAATATCCATCATACGACTAGTTGACTGATTTTTTGTGTGAGATAAGGTCTTTCACTAGAGCTTGCAACCTTGACCAAATCTTGGGATTTTGACCATAGTAAGTAGATATAGCAAGCTAGCATAAACTCGGTCTACTGAAAGCTGTCATTGTCCTTTTCTGCAGGTGGTCAATGGCTTGCTTGAACAGTCATTGCCAGGCTGAGTGACAACACATTTGAAACACCAAATATCACACACAGCGTTGCTTAGTTTTCTTAATGAACTGATAGCGAGCGAGTAACGTACCAGGCAGCAATGAATGCTCAGTGTACTGTCTCAGATTGACTGACTGACGACGACGTCACTCTACATCTTCAGCTAAATAACCGACTTCAGTAACCACTGTTCATTCATAGTCGGCTCGTGCTACTTATTGCTTATGGTTATCATGAAAATGACGCAATTCCCTCTCCTATTCATTGACAAATATTGTCCAATAGTCAATCCGCGTTCGAAATCGCGCATCACCCTCATTCTTTATGAACTATCGCCGTGAACTGTGCTCTTATCTTCCACCGATTGTTTATGTACACAAATCGCTATGAATCTTGAATCTTTTTTGTATATAATCACATCATTTCGCTTCATTAGCATAGAGTAATCCTTCAGTTTGATGAAACACTGCATGTAGTATTGGATCATAAATATTTACACATAAAAGCTAAAGAGAGAGAAAATATAGCCGTGAGTGATCTATAGAACAACAAAAGTGGACTTTTAAGAGAATTTCTGAAGAAATATACTAAGAATATAGTACATTAACAAACTATCAAACAGATAGCAAATCGCGCAGGTTGCCTGTTGAGTGCTTGAACTGAAACAGCATTCTACATCCTTTAATACACGATCAAGCATCACGAGGTGAATGCCAATTGCCAATACGACAAATACCACGAAGTCTATTAATGTAAGTCTACTGTAGTTCTGAATATGAACTTTGAAATATCCGAGTTTTAATGGTAGGCTACACATTAACACAAATTATACTATGTTCATGTTCGACACACTCTTGTAAATGATTTAAACTATCTTTCAGCTATGATTTCATTGGCCAACATTTAGATATACATATGTAGATGTGTACTGTTGATGTTCCGCGTTTTATCCATCTTGAATCCCAAAATCGAGAAGGGTCGAGATTTTTGCAAACTGACCATTGGGGAATGACCACTTCCCATAATGTATTTGAGTTGGCAGTGTGCATCACGCGGTAGGGAATGCATGAGTTCAAACAATGTGAATTGACATTTCTTAATTTTTTTATCAGTTCATAGCTATATAGACAAAAATACAACATTTATCATTCACAACTTTGCAATGAAACATATCACATACCAGTACGTTAAGTGTGTATGTACATTGTATACAGCCTATTTGCAGTTGTCACTATGATTTAAAATTTGATTTCAAAATAATTGTAGTCGAAATTGAAGAGGACTGTGTAGTTTTTCAACCCTGTGGCACATGCGTGTTGTCATCAAATATTTTTCTTACCTTTCACATCTTTTCCTGACAGGTAAACTAGCGAAATGAAAAGAAAAGGAATTGGTCCGCTTGACAAATTCTTCTTGAAGAGCTCAAAGAAACAAAAGTAAGTGATCTAATAATTCAATGCCTCTGGCTTTCACGAGGTCGAAATGATATTTCAATACGTCTTGCTCCTCGCATTACCATTAAAAATGGCTTGCCAGCTGGGAATCGAACCCAGTCCTCGAAATGCTAACGCGGCACGAAGATTACCAAGACTAGCGAAGCACACCCTTCATGATCGTGTCAAGAGCAAGCATAGCTTTAGCGCTTGCTATCGTTAAAAAAAGAGGAAAAAAAGGAAAAATTAAAATTAGAAGGAAACGGTTGCTATCGTTAAAAGTAAGTGAACCTATTACACAATCAATAAGCTGTACGTGTCAGAGCATTTTATAATTCCTATATTTGAGATAATAGATTTTCCATTAGGGACCGTAGTTGATTCCTCAAAATATACGCTGTACTTTTGGTCCTCCATTCATTAAACAGATAGGAAATAACCTTCCTTGTATTCTTTTGCAGGCAGTCTACTGAAGAATTTTCAGCCAACTCATCTGCTGCTACATCGCAAGACTCCTCAATCTCTTTGACCTGTAATCGCTCCTCTGCTACATCTCAAGACTCCTCAAACTCTGAAACCGACCCCTCAGATATTGACTTTCCAAGTGAGCCATTTCAACCTGATCAGAATTACAATTTTCGTATTAGTAATGGACGACGCTTCCAAGCTAAATGGTTCAAATTGTATAACTGGCTTCATTATAATGAAAAGAAAGATTCTATTACCTGCTACACCTGTACAAAAGCATATCTATCTAGGCTTATCCTGCTACCTAAAGAAGCAGCTTTTCTTACAAACGGGTTCTCTACTTGGAGCAAAGCAGTCAGCGTTTTACCGAAGCACGAGAAAAGCGATCATCATTTACTTGCCCACTCGAAGTTGCTTAGCGCACGGAAATCCACTCCAATAAATGTCTAGCTTTCGCAGGCTACCAGGAAACAACAGAGAGAAGCTTGAGAGGCCATGACTGCGATCGTCGGATCAATTCGATATTGGACTGCCACAGGTCAACTTCTTAGAGGTAGCGAAGAATCTGACGGAAATCTCATGCTGTTGCTGAAGGAGAGACGTACAGATATTCCTGTTTTGGATTCATGGCTCTCTAGATAAATGGCTCAGCGCAGACATTTAAAATGAAGTAATCGAACTACTGGCACATACCTTGCAGAGATCTCAAATGAACAAAATGAAAGATGAAGCAACATTTTACTCGGTTATAGCGGACAGTACCACAGACAAAGGAGGTGAGGAGCAATTTTCCATCACATTTCGCTACGTCTCTCAGGATAGCTTGGATGCTGCAGAGCTCTTTGCTGGTCTGTATCAACCATCTGACTCTACAGGACAGTCATTGACAAACTGCATCATTGACGTTATTCGCCGAGTCGGACTAGATGCAAGAAATCTCAGAGGAGTCTGCTTTGATGGAGCTTCTAATATGTCAGGACGACTTAATGGGGTACAAGCGAACTTGAAAAGGATACAAGCGAAATGCCTGCATGTGCACTGTTGCAATCATGCTTTGGATCTTGTCGTTCAGGAAGTCATTCGCGAATGTGATTTGCTCAGCGATGTTTTACTGGTCGTAAAATAATCATCAAAGCGACGGACATTGTATGAGACTGTTCTTGAAGACGAACAAGGAAAGACCCTTGCATCTTCTGGCTGTTTGTCCTACTCGATGGGTTGTTCGAGTCAACGCAATGCAACGATTTTTGGACAACCTTGATAGAGTGAAAGCAACTGTTAATGAACTAATGGCCTGAAAGGGGAGCATCAGACCAGAAGTTCGGTCGACTTTACGGGGACACGTCCGGAAAATGGAGAAGAAAAAATTCCTAGTGGGAATTTAAATGGCTGTAGCTATCCTGAAGCCATGCGAAGAGGTTGCTGTGACGCTCCAGACGGCAGGACTTCCAGCCTCTGATGTGAAGAGCATTGTTGAGATATTGATCATAGAGCTTGAAGGGATGAGGAGTGACGACAAGTTCAATGAAATTGAAGAAATTGCTATGATGACGATGAAGACCAACAAAGATTCAAGCATCAACGCAGCTACATCAGAGACTACACGATCATCAAAACTACCTTCGAGATACACATACACTGTCGAAGATTACGGACATCGAAGAACTGACTCATCGGATAAGAATCTGAAAGTATCTTATTTCGAAGCCATAGATCTAACAGCAGAACTGAAAAGACGATTCCATCAGCCAGATTTTGAAACATTAACTAATTTCGAAAGTGTTCTTCATAGAAGAGACAAAAGTGTCAATGAGTTGAAATCAATTTTGCCTGTTCACCACACTGACTTCAATCTAGAGTCTTTAGCTACACAGCTACGAATGCTGTCGTCTTTCTTGAAGACGGAAAATGTGGATGACCCAACACAAGCTTCAGCGTTGCTGAAGCATTTAGCCAAACAGCCGAAAGCCGTTAGGATTTTGCTTTCGGAGGTAATTAAACTCATTCAGATAATCATCACCATACCAGCGTCAGCCTCATCTTCTGAAAGGAGGTGCCTTACGCCGCCTAAAGTCTGAGTACCGATGTACTATGACTCAATCACGCCTAACTCACTTGATTCTTCTGCATGTATTTAAACATCAGACCACGGAATTGAGCATTTCCTCTATTATGAGAGAGTTTGCTTCCTGTACTCCCGAGAGGAAAGCTCGATTTGGCAACGGTGTGTGGTGAGATGTAATGAACTAAAGATGTACATGTATAATCTTCATTTACATGATGCTAGATTTTAGAATCAAAAATTACATGTCGGGCCAAAGTGTATCGAGGTGTCGACCTGGTTTTGCATTGACCAGCAGAAAGTGAAGTAGAAGTTGCCATAAATTGTACCTACATGTCACGTCAAAACCGAACCATCGGATATTTGTAAGTAGTCAAGCAGCTTTGTGACGTCTCTCAAAAATAGGTTTACAATTTTTATGAATGGGAAAATTTTGAGACACATTTGTATTTAATAGGCTGACATTGTTTATATCGTATAGGTTGACATTACTAAATGCTATGCAGTATAGTGGCGGCTGGGTACTTAGTAGTTCTTTCAATGCTCAGAATTATTTTCATCAAATGTTGCCTTAGTAAACCTACCTTCACAAAATGAAGTTTAGATAGAAATGCCAGTATAGCTGGATTAATCATTGAATTTCAGCGCATCTTACACTTTTGGAAACAGTTTTCATCGTAATATTGTCGTTCAGACGATTCATTGCCATACTCACCATACATACTCATGTTTATAAATTTGTTACATTGATTGAAGTAGATGCAGCCTACACACGTACATGCATGTAGTTTTTGTGAGTTTGAGTGAAATATACTATTTGATTTCTTACTTTTGACTTTTGAGTTACATCATCCCACAAATGATATGTGTAGTACATATGCATGCATGAGAATTATGTCACAAGTCTACTGTGTGCCCATGTGAATAAAATTAGTCTTGTTAGCCTCAATAAATCTGAAATATTCGGGCGATGGTGCTTGAATATAAGCCTACTAAAAATCGAAGGGTTGTCCATGAAAAAAAATTTGCTACCCCTTGTAAAAAATCGTTCCGACGCCCCTGTACTACTGAGAAATGTATCTACTTACTTGCTTCATACTTGTATACCTCCACTTCACAAAGTGTCAGTGATTCAGGTGATGGTTTCAAGAGCGAGATGAAACGTGCAGGTCGAGCATGAAATGTAAGTGTTTTTACAGCAGCTGAGGAAGAAATCTCTCCAATTTCAGTTTGATTGGTCAAACCAGTATCCCAGGTTGCGCGTCCGACCGTGCTCACATAAACTTTAGTTCCGATAATTCTTTCGGAGCAACAGTCCACCCGATTGTAAATAATAATTTTACCGATTAAGTAATCCTTTTCTAAGTCGATATTGAAGTAATGAGGTTGTTTATCGGAGGTCATCGAGCATGATCCGTCCCGAAAATCCCCGTTAGTATCGCCGTCCACAGCATGTTCAGCCCATCCTATTATCATATGTGCCGTCCTCATTGAGTCATGATATACCTTCTTCCTCAGGGCAATATTTACTTTTTGGGGCTCTGGAATGAAACAAATTATATGACTCCATGCGAACATTTTTCAAGGAGAATGTTAACGAATAAAGGTGACTGTTCTTGATTATTTCCATGGTTGCTTATCTCGAATCAGAGATCTCTAATTAACTACAAAAGCACGAACTCGCTCGGAAATATTGGCTTTTGCAGTCTAATAATTCAATGCAAGAAAATGGATATCATTACTTCTGAGTAGTTCGATGAAAACTTCGGAACCTTCCTCTGAATGTCGTTTTCTGAAATTTAATTTGTCATTGAATTTAATGCAAACGACCATTATACACTGTAAACTGTAGGGCACTTATTTAGGCGTGAAGTCAGAATCTGATGCCTATTAGTGTCTACAGTACTGTGCATTAAAATTGCACCAACCTCATGTTTTCAGTCAATTTGTTATTTTAAGTTGTTTTGACAATTTTATTATTGCTATTTTTATATGGTTCGATTTTATACACTTTCATTCTTCTTCATGTATACTAAAGCAAAAGTATTGATTATTCAGGCGCAATTTTTATTCTATTTCATACAAAAATAACTTCAATAGAGGATAGGTCCACCTTTCGCTTTTACACATGCATCAACTCTTCCTGACATCGAGTTGATGAGGTTCACACAGATTTGATCCAGAACAGAATTTACTAATTCTTGCTTCGATTTACAGACGCACTTATTAAATTGTTGTTTGACAATGTGTCATAAATTTGGAATGGGAATTGTGAACCGAATAATTAATTGAAATTGAAATTTTATCAATCAATTATTTGAAATGGGTATTGTGAACCAATTAATTAATTGAAGTTGAAAATGTATCAATCAATTATTTGAAATGGGTATTGAGAACCAATTAATTAGTTGAAGTTGAAAATGTATCAATCAATTATTTGGAATGGGAATTGTGAACCGATTAATTAATTGAAATTGGAATCCAAGATTCGAGCAGTTTTTGTAACTTGATAGCGTTGATTATTAATTTACTTGATCAAAGATTGGTTTAACTATACACGTTGCACTATAATAAACACTCTGTGGTCTTAGAAATTTTAAAGTAGGCTGCATCGCTAATGTAACAACTAGGCTTACCATTTTTTTTAATACTGCTTAGTCAGAACAATCAGACAAACTATAATTTCCTTAGATTCTCCCTCACAGACATCATCTGTATGAGATGCTTTTGGCATATAGGTCTAGTTTATGCAATTTTGATTGAGCAGAGAAATTTCGTCTGCATTTTAGAGCTGCTTGGTCTACTCTGGTTGAAACAATCATCAATGTCTGACTGCTCAGGAATCTAAATGTTGTTGTCACTTGCCAACTTGAAATGCCTGCTATAATTGTAAATTGTGAAAAGTAAAAGACTACAGAGGCGAAATTAGATATGCAATCTCGGCTACTAACCGATAACAATTAATTAGTTGGAATTGGAAAATGCAGGAATCAATTAATACAAATTGGAAAAAATATCAATCAATTAATTGAAAACATATATTCTAGATTTTATTTATTATTTTATATCAATCAATTAGTTCTAATTCATTAAAACGTAATTGTGGTCAATTTTTTTTACGGATTTTACGTCACTTTTTACCCCTACTGGAGCCTTGGACGGTGCTAACTTAAGTCAGACTTCGTTTGGAGCGTTGTGTTGCTTTGTAGTCCGGATGCCCTTCCTGCCGACTTCCAATGACACTTTCCGGGTTCGACCTCTGGACCATGAGATCGCTAGTCCAAGTACGCACCCACTGTGCCACGGACACCACAATCCTTCAATTAATTTTGACAATCCTTGATGCTTATGCATGAATTTCATTTAATTGTGTGGGATTTTGCCATCTTCACTTATGAACAACAATTGCGAATAAAAGACTATCATAGTCTATTCTTACATGCTCTTCTCTATTTTCAGGAATTAATATATATTGGTGCAATATCTTCAGCCACTCCGGAACTTCGTTAAATGGGGTCATTCTTGATGCTGATGGTGCCAGTATATGGGCATTCCGACGAGGACCATCTACGAATCCTTAGAATTCCAACCCTTCAACGTGTTCGACTTGATATCTGTGTGAAACACTTTACATTTACTGACTCTCTGTGATTCCGGTGCTTTTTTCAACTTGCGGACTTGTGGTTGCGACTTGAAACGTTTTCAAAATTTATAAGGGTTCAATCTCGTGAACTTTTTTTCTCCCAGCGAGTCATTGGCGATTGGAATTTACTACCCAATGTTTTTTGATCGTCATCCCTACTGGACTTCAAGCAAACTTGCTCAATGTTTTCATGCTGCGAATCTATTTTGTGACATTTCTTTTTTTTAATTTTAAACTTTCTCTAAGCTTTTTGACTTAGTGAATGTCTTTCACTGTTTGTTTTTTACTTGCACTGTTTCTGACGACACGCTTTGTAAATGTAAAACAAAATTTCTCAACGTTCTGATTTTTTAGTGGCTGGCAAATGTCCTACAGTTTTGCAACGTATACTCGAATCGTGTTATATAAATTATTCAGGCGTGTCGATGAACATGTTTTAAATGCTTATGAAATCGTATAGTACTTTATACATGTACATGTACTGATGTTGAATTTTTCGAATCCCCAAAAAATAACTCCCTTCGTACATACTTAAAATCCGTTTTTTTTGCTTCTTATTCATTTGAATTTGATATATGTTTGATCGAATTATAGAAGCTGTTTTTCTTTCTTTTAATTCGGAATAATTGACGGAAGAGCATTTTACGATATAGTAATAGATAAGGGTAGGGATGATGCTACTGATACCAGTAGTATGCAGAAGCTCTATTTCGTATAGAGAAAACAATGCACTAGTGGGCACGAACTAGCCGACAGAGCTTCGTGCCCACTCGTGCCCGCTCGTGCCTTGTGTTGATCACAATTGATGCCTAAGTTTCGTACCTAATTCAAGGGAAATTTCGTGTCATACATTACAGTGTACGTTGCGTACATGACAAGCAATCGTGCGTGCATTAATGTGTTGCTTTATCGGCACTTGCTTCAATTACCTCAACTTCATAATGATTTCAAGAGGAAATTAGCTGCGCAGAACTATCTTTCTAATCCGGCAGCCAGAACGAGTTTCTGCAGGGAAAGAGGCTTAAAATATGACTTTCATTTAATGATGCACACCCCCATGCCTACTACGAATATCCGGGTCTGCCGAGTCTGTCTGGTTCCTCTTCTTGTCAAAAAGAGTCAGAGAAAAGCATATGTTAATCCAATAGCGCGCGGATGAATATTTTCCGGTAAAAATGAAATTGTTTTTGTCATCTCTGATTAACTGAAAAGTGGTAAGCACAGAGCCATAGTTTTGACATTAGGTCATTTCCTATCATATTCATGCACCCCTGTCTCTAAAGCCAAACACATTCGGACTTAGCAGGCCTAAGAATGTCGGCAAACACAAGCATTTTGATCGATTCAAATCACATTATATCACATTACCACAGTCTCGCATCAAAAACAAGATAATAACACATACACATAGCAGGAAATAACCCTAAGACATTCCATTAAAAATATCATGACTTAGTACTTTTATCCTAATCATAGAAAATACAGAAAGTTCATTTTTACCAGAATATTCAATCTGCGTCCCATTGGATTAACAAGTGATTTTCTTGATCGTGTCCGAAGAGGGTAAGAGGGTGGAAGGTGCGAAATGCACTCGAAGGGAAAGTTGAAGAACAAAATGAATGTGTTCCAGGAGACGTTCGTTAAGAAGTTGAAGGAGTAGGAAGATGGAGACAGCGAGAAGACAGTCAGCAAAATTCTGAAGTTGCAATTGGAAAGTCTGTTCCGTCGAGTTAAGCGGTCGAAGAGGAGAAAACAGCTCTGCGAGAGAAGAAGTGCTTCTTCAAGCTATGGCAAGGGGATCTTGAAAACCAAGAGGCAAAAGAAATATACGAGGCAGCGGAAAGCAAAGAGGAAAGTAGCTATCACGAAGGAAATCTTGGAAACAGTGGTGCGATGAAATGGAAACGCCAGAGGGAGATAAGAGAGTCTACAAAGTGGCGGAGCAGCGACACCGAATAAAGTAAGATATTCCGGATATCAAAGTCATCAAGAACACGGAAGGATAATTATTGGTGTACAATGCGGAACTCAATGAGTGTTGGTAGGGAATATAGACACTACTGAACTACGAAAACGGGGCTGAGCTGATAGATGCTGAACCAGAAGTGGAAGGACATATATAGGACGTCCAGAAAAACGAATTGAGGAAAGATCTAGGGAAAATGAAGAGCAACCAGGAGGGCGGTAGGGCCATCTGAGATGATCATCGAGATGCTGAAAGCATTGGTAGAGACAGTAATAAAGTGGACATGGAGTCTGATGAAAGCATCATCGACAGCGAAAGAACACCCGATGACTGGAGGAGGACTACGATGGTCCCAATCTAAAGGAACAAAGGAGATCCCCTTGAGTGTAGTAACTACAGAGGAATTAAGCTGGCGGAACATCCACTGAAGAATTAGGAGTGTGTTTTAGACGGGGAGATACGAATGCATGTACCGCTCGACGACAAACAGTTCGGAAAGGCGAAGAGGCACTACGGATGCCATTTCCCTGCTGCGGCAGATCCAGGAGAAGTATTTGGATAGGGAAAGAACCTATATCTGACGTGAGTAGGCCTGGAAAAGGCATGCGAAAGGATCCCAAGACGGATTTTGCACTGGTCCCTAAAGAAGAGAGGAGTACCGGAGATGCTTGCAAAAAGACCATTGCGAAGGAGCTAAAACCTAAGTGAGAGTTGGAGACGGAAGTTGAGGTTGGTCTACAGCAGCGATCAGCACTCCACTCAGCCCACCCTTTTTCACCATCGTGATGGATGCGATCATGGCGGAGATAGACTGCCATGGCAGTTGCACTTTTCTGATGATCTTGTGATCGCTGAGAAGAGGGAGAAGAAGTTGACAAGAAGACGGTGGTGATGTAGAGTGTAAAAGATGATAGTAGAGCAATGAAAATCAAAGTGAAAGGGGAAATACAATGAAATAAGAGAATAATAGAATACATTGATTCTAAAGGACGTTGTGTGGGGGCAGCAAGAGATCGAGGGAAGGCTGGATGGACGAAGTGGAGAGAAGCCAGTGGAGACATAATGACACGAAATTCCGCATGAAATTGAGGCTAAAGATGTACAAGATGTACAAGACATAGAGTAAATATATTAGGTAGAGTCGTAACTTCGCATTTATTGAATACCCACTGTGCATGCACTTTTGATTGTATTAAATGAACTCGAGGGAGATATAAGCGGTAATTGTCACCAAATGTGAGATATGCAAATTTTTGATATTTTGAGGAAATTACCGCGGAATTGAATGATCATGATTGTAATGCAGAAGGAATGATCGTAATTAATTATGGTATTCTCAGTGTCGACAGCCTAGGAGATTTAATTGTAAAATTTGCAATTCGATGGGTTGATGTTTTCATGCTCAACCTCCAGAGTATTTTCTTAAGCTTGATCATATCACAGGCAGCTTGCCACTGGCAGAGCAAAATCACATAATCAAAGACAATGATTTCAATTGACTCAAAAAAATGCAAATGGGTCCACATAACTATTTTGATCCAAGAAATGAAGCATGAATTCACTGAATTATAAAATCATGTCGGTAAAAATTGTATTATAAACTTAAAAATTCAGCCAAGAAAGTAAGAAGAATAGGATCTCGACTTTTTCATGAAGACTTCCATCATAATAATTATCATGAAATTCCCTTGGAAATTAGCTTTACTTCGTCTTAGTTAGGATGTTTACCATCAAAAATTCATTCCTTTTGATATCCAACTTGTTTCACACTACTGATATAGGGGCGTCATCTCGGTAGCAAATACTCGGTACTGATACAGGAACGTAATCTCCGCAAAAAACTGAATCTTTTGATATAAAAATGTTCACTGTATACAGATACGTTCTTGAGTCGACACTCTACCTATCTATCCCTACTCTATGGTACAAGATGTTGCGTGAAAAGTCTCGCTTTATGACTGCGAATGTTGGACAATGAAAGACGGAAGAGAATTTACTAAGGACGGAGTTGAAGATGTTACTATGGATCTTAGGAGTCAACGTGAGGGGGAAATGTTAAGAGAAGAGATAAGAAGGAGTGCAGATATTGAGTTTGGGATCAAAGAGAAGGTAAAGCGACAACGCCTACGATGGTACGGGCACGTAATTCGGCGAGAAGAAGGAAATCCAACAGCAATGAATCTAGAAGTGGATGGCAAGAGGAGACGAGGAAGAGGTGGATGTAGAATGTGAAGAAGGACGTGGACAGTTTCGGTTTAGACCTCGATCGGCCCAATGAGACGTACTGATCGAGTGTACTGAAAAAAGACTGCAGAAAAAGTGGAACTCCGACCTAAACAGAGAAAAGGAGAAGAGGAAGAATAGAAAACATAGAAAATGTCAATTTTTCCAAAATCTTCAATCTGCTTGAACCGTTACATTGAAATTAATGCGTTTTTCTTGTGAAAGTCTCATTTTCGGCCTTATCCCCTAAAAAGCCTCGCTCTGGCTGCCGGATTATTGGAAGTGTAATAACCAAGGCCGAAGGAATATATTCAATATGTCTTTGATTTGCTAAACTTTTGTTCCATGTAGGGTGTTCTTCAGCACAAACGTTGGCTCCTCCAATCCATTTTGAGCAACAAACCTTTCAATTATTCTGCATCGATTGACTAGTTTTTCCCTATATCGATATTAAACAATAGATACCACTATTTTCGGTGTGAGAAAGGTGCATGATCCGTGTTCAAACCAACCTTTTTTGTCGTCATCAAAATCACGTGCAGGAGATCCATCAGACGTTGTCGAGCTTTGACGATCTTTTTTCAGCATGGTATTGTTTATTCCTCGAACATCTGTAATTATACAAGCACAAATTTAAAGTTCTTCACTTTGATTTTGCAGCTTTTTTTCTCTTTTTAAGTAAAAGCTGCGAAGTTAAAAATTGAGACCATTTTCTTGTATATAAATCTACATTCTGCTCAAGCCTTCAGGATGCTTCTCTTCTTCAGGAGTTCACAAAAGCAAGTGGACATGCAATATAACAATAACATGGATTTTTCAGGGCAAAAATGTAGGGCATTTGAGGGCGCACAAGCGCCTGAAATGTCCTACATTGCTGCCCGAAAAAATCTATGTTAATAATTTTATGCGGAAGTGAAATAATGTAAGTAAGTAAGCGTTTTGTTCTCGTAAATGAAAATCTATACAGCGTACATGCATAATTTAATTCAAGTAAACTTCAAGTAATACGTAGCAGTATAACATAAAAGAATTTGCTGCAAAATCACACAACATCCGCATGCTCACATGCACAATGGAATCATATGCTAACTATTTTTAGAAGAACACTGCATAATATGCTGAATCATAAAATGAAGAAAGGAAGTTGCAAATTCTTCAGTCCGAATAATAGGATAGGAATAGTTATTTGAAAAAGCTAATTTACACGGTAAAATATTGATCAACAAATGCTCTGAGTCACTTTCGATGACACTGAACAAATTTTGTGACAAATTAATTCACCTGCATTCTTAATCAATATCACATTTGTCACATTTCGACGCAACATTGTACATAATACGATGGGCCCGTTTTTCAACTTTCACAAGCATATTGTGATTTTTTATTGGGTCTTACAAAAAGTGGGAAAGCACATCCAAAAACTAATCGAATAATTGCCAAATAGATATAATGAAACTTTGTTGTAGAAATAAGTGTAAAATTTTTGAATAATACTGACGTCATCGGCATACTTGCCCATAGTATTCTCGTCAAATACACAACACATATCTTTCATATACAGACAAAAATAAATGAAAGGTACCAACACTGAGTTTGTGGGACACCCCGAGAGATATTGACTGAACGAGAAAAGCTGTCAGCTATCTTTACAACAGCTTTTCTATGGTAACGATGAGGCTTGAGCCAAACAGCAAGTTTGACTGGAAAGTTCATTTTCAACCTCATTTCAAATACGATATTGTGATCAACACAGTCAAATCCTCTTGTCCAGTCAAAGTTCAGAATTGCGTAACCAAAATTTCTTTCATATCATCGACTTTTTCTTTGGTGGGTCTGACCTAAATTCTGTAAAAATCCGTCACATACTTTTCCATAGATAGTGTACAGGAAGCAGTGAGTGCTATTAACAGTTGACAGTCGCGTGATCTGTTGGTGTTCTTCGCTGACATGATCTCTGAGAGAGAAAATCCTGATTCAATACAACTATTCAACTGCCGCTTTTGACGGAGATTCAGTGGCTTATAGGGTAATTGCTGTGATCAGCAATCCTTCGCACCCAGGTTCAAGCCCCGTCATTCTGATTTTGATTCGTAATCTCACTATGCAATGTCGAGCATTGCTGAGGTTTTTAACTTAGAGGCAAAAAAGAATGGCATCACTAAGAAAGAGTTAGTGGAAGCTCTGATTTACCTGAGATCACAATCTAGCCCTACAAGTATCGATCCCAACGTTGACAAATTACTTGAAAAGTTTGAACAAAAAAATATTGGAGAATTCAACGCCCTGCATGACGAGATGACCAAATTGATAAATAAATTGGGTTTAGTTGAACGGAAATATAACGAACTGTAGGAAAGGTTTTCCCGGTCAGTGTCTGAAATCAGTGATCGTTGTAAAACTAATGAAGAAAAGTTACACAATTCTGGTCAATCAGAATTGAACACAAATTACAACAAACTGATTAATGAGCTTGATCAAAGGCGAAAAAGAGAGCACAATATTATTGCTCGAGGGATACCTGAAGGTACTGGAAGAACAGTAGATGAAAATCGTGCTGGGTATGTTAATCAGCTGCAATCAATTTTGAACAATGCCTTGAATATTTCAGCAGAAATTTCCAATGTTGTCCGCATTGGTAGAATAAAAAATAGCTCAGTTGTCCAGCAAATTCGAAATCCTCAGAAAATTCTCTTCACTTCGTCGTTCAGAAAACTACAAGTTTGTTTATTTTAATAGCGATCTAACACCTTTGCAACAGAAAGAGCAAAGGGAACTAATTGGTTGAAGAACTCAAATCTCGCTGGAAAATCGGCGAAAATGCATTCATTTACCTCAACCAAATTGTCTAAAGAACGCAGCAGCAACAGGATTTTTAAAGAATATTTTACCTCCAGATCATCCTCGACTTTTGATTTTACTTTGCAATGCACAATCTCTTATACTAGAAATGGATGAATTGAAAGCAGCTGCTTTAATTATCTTCTTAATGTAATTATAATATGTGAGCCCTGGTTGTCCTTTCTCATCCTTGATGAATACATATTGCTGCCTGGATACAACAATCCACACATATGCGACCGATTGGATGGCAGACGAGGAGGTGTGGGTGAGGGTCTGATATGCGAAAGGGAATTTCCTTCAATTGCCCTAATACTATAAATGTGGAGCACTTGCGGCTGACATTCAAATCTAAGAAAATAATTCTTTTGGGCATGTTCCACCCAACCTTTTGGCTGAAGATCACACTGAAATAACATGATTGTTGGCATCTTGTTGAGCATCTTCTTAATGAACATCCTGACTACAGTGTTATCATAGCGGGTGACTTGAACAATCTTCCTACGGACATGCTGTCCCACTCTCTTGGTGTGGATAATATTGTTAATTGTCCTACAAGAAAGAATAATATTTTAGATTAACTTTTAATGAATGAAGAGTTGAATTCTGTAGTACCATCCTCCAGCCATAATTCCTCCTCTGGCCAACACCGATCATAATGGGGTTCTCATCAGACCTCTTTAGTTTCATATCGGCAATCCAGATATTAGAGTTTTGAAAGTTTATGACTATCGTAAAAGTCATACCCAAAACTGTCTATATTTTTCACAAAACTATCAGTGGCAAAATCTCTATTGCTCCTCACTTACCCTAAATGAAAAATGATCCTTATTTAATGATATTCTCAGCGAAGTCCGGTCTTTAATCACGTAATCTACTGTGACTATAACAGCGGGGATAAGCTATGGATAACCCCGGTTATCAAAAGCTTAATACAGTATATCAATGATATGACTCCTTTCGATCCCAGCAGTGGGATTTGTAAAGACACCTAAAGGAAAAGGTGAACAAGAAAATTGAGAAGGTAAAAAAGCACAGGTCTTTTAACAAATGGAAAAAAGGAAACGGTCTGTGATCGGTTGTAAACAGCGTGACTAATAAGAATCGACCCAAACCACTGTATAAGCTTCTGAACAACTTTGACACCCTATCAGCTGCTAATGACATCAATTTGACGTTTTCCAAATTTTTCTGTCGTCGATTCTGATTGCGTTCAACCATCAGGGCGCAGGGATGACTGGAGAATTGACATCTCCATTGATGATGTTGCCTGTTGTCTGAAGAATCTGAAAGTCAATAAAAGTCCCGGAAATGATGGCTTTCCACATCGTCTTCTAAAGATTGCATTAATGAGTTAGCTGCACTGTTCTGTTACTCAATCTCCGATCTCCACTTCCCTGAAGTGTGGAAACTAGCCAACGTGACTCCTGTCCCGAAGAACTGTGCTCCAACTCTTTGTTTATTGCGGCCCATATCGAATCTCCCAGTGTGTTTCAAAGTATTCGAGAAATGGTGCTTCTTCATATGAAAGAAAAGCTCATTTCCAACTATACCGGGACAACCAATATGGCTTTCGAACAGGTTTCTCTACCACTCACGCCCACATATCGATTCAAGAATTTGTGACAACCTACATGGATCGCGAGGACTGTCTTGAGATACTTGCTATATCCTGTGATATGGCAAAGACCTTTCATTATCTAAAACATTCTGCGCTCATTAATTCTCTGCGACAACACGGCTATCCGAAGGACATTGTAAAATGGTGTCATGATTATTTAAATAATCGCAAACAAAGGGTCGTCATCGACGGTGCTGCAAGTTTAACCCTGGATGCTACTTCTGGGATTCAACAAGGTGCCGTCCTTGCGCCATTCCTTTTTGCTGTACACATGCTGTCTCCGATACCTTATCATTCCAAGGCTAGAATGATTGAGTACGCAGATGACGTTGTAACATTGTATCCCATCTTGAATGACTGTAACATGCGAACAGTCATGAATCGTGAGATAGCTCACGTATCTCAATGGAGTGATACCCACAGTCTCAAACTGAATGAAACCAAGACCAAAGTAATGGTACTTAAGAAAAATAACTATATTGGCACCAGATTGCAAGTATCCACTCCTCTATGTGACGAATTGACAATACTGGGTATCATTTAAGATTGCCATTTATCGTGGAGCGCACATACCTCATGTGTCTGCCGCAAAGCGTTCCAGCGCTTCTATCTCTTGCGCTCTTTGAAACGCTTCATCTCATCACGTGACGTGGTGCAGGTTTACAACTGTGGAGATACAGGACTGTGGACATTGAAGAGCTAGAATAGAGAAGAGTGCCACAGTGGAAAATTTGGCTGGACAAGGGAAGACATTTGTTTGTACTATTTTAAAAAAGGCGGGCAGCGCTCCTGCCTCCCACAATTCCTCTGCATGACAGAGCAAAGGGCAGTCGAGCGACTGAAATTTAGAAGATTCAAGACAAAGAAGGAAATCAAAAATTTTGTTAATTTCTTAATCCAGACAAGCACAATGCTCGATCTACTGACGCTGACCATTCAGTTTAACCCATAGAAATTGATAACAATAAGACCTCTAGATTGCAAGTAAAGCTTCATCCAATACATAATAGTGTCACAAAAATCGCACGCATTTTCACTTGATGCATTTGATAACGGCTGCATCATTGGGATAGAGTCACTCACATGTGCAATTCTAGGCTTTTCATTGGTGGTTAATGTCCGTGACCTTGAATCAATTTCCATTCTAGTCAACTTCAGATAAACAATCTATTTCTATGTTTCAATCCCAAATCGACAAATGATTGTGACCATCAGAAAGAGCAGATTAAGATGTTTCTAATGGCACTTCCTCCAACTATCCACAAGTGTCTAGAACACCTGCAAATTGCGTTTAAAAACTATTTTGAAAGATTTTTGAAAATAGTTTGCGCGTAATTGGATCAACATCAAAATTCTTCAAATCCCCAGTACGAACAGTGAAAATGTTAAACCTTGAAATCACAAGTTTTGTAAATCTTAGAAAATTTGCCCTTTAGCATTTAGGATTAAACGGAATTACAATGTTCATATTAACTTCAGAATTAAGAAATTTCCTTTCATTTATCAGGTGATGTTTATTGTTATCGATTTCTCTACAGTTTGACTGTCTTTTGAAATGATCGATACCATAAGGTCTACGGCTGAGCGCAACTTATCAACCTTATTCGTGTTCGAAGTTTTAGCGCTGTCACAAATTCTCGTTTATTCCCAGAAAGCTTTCTATCTTTCCTCCTGATGTCAATGTAATGTCCTTTTTTGTTTGGTTGATGCTGCTTCATTATCAATCGGTTATTTTACATGACAATCAAATGTCATCGTATTTCTTCTTTTATAAGAGCTATTGCGAATACCATGACAGTCGAAAAGCGATATTATGATTCGGAGGCAAACTTACATCATAGTTATGCCAGACAAGCAAGACTGAAATATCGTATTTCGACCGTTGGCTTGCCAATTCCTCATTCTGATAAGAATTTCTGATTCTGTTTTCTAAGTTCATCATAGTGAAGACAAGAAGACATCAGATTAGAAACTTCGCTGATCGAAAAGTATCTGAAATTTGATTTGTGTTGTCATTTGTTTCCAACATCGTCTGAAATAAGAGAATGTGAAGCACATTTTGAATCGAAACTTTAAAATGAAAAATGACCCTTGATAGTGTTTCATATTATGGTTGTTTTTAGTAGATTGATTGTCACTTAATTTATGTTTTACATTTGAAAAACTTGATATCATCTTAAAGAGAGTCCAAAATTGTTGACCATTGAAATCTGACTTGCGTTTAATGGGAACATGCCCTTGATATGCTGACCCTGACTTAACTGTATCTCTTTCACTCAGGAATGCGGAGTCGGAGTCGGAGTCCCGGAGTCCTATCATTTTTGCTGGAGTCGTAGTCCTAGCAAATGATAGGACTCCGGACTATAACTAGACGCGAAATATAATACAAACAAATTATTTATCCTCGTGATGTCAAGTTTCTCCGTCAAACAAAAGGTACAGAGACACTGTTGGATGCAAAGCTTCTAATAGTTGAGGGAATGAACTGTGATAGTGAAAAAAGGATTGTCTTTTCAGTCAGTGATGTAATAGAGAAGACAAGTCTTCCTAGCCTCGATCACACCTACGCACCAAATGTCACGTCAGAGACAAAAGTGAAGTACTAGTTTGTTTGAGTTAGTTTGCTCACGTTAATTGTGTGTGATGGCTCCTCTAAAGAACATGTTAAAATCGAAAGTGTACTCATATTTCCTGCCTGGTAGAGACTGGAGAAAAGCCGTGTGAAGCACACATCAACAAGATGGGAAGAGCCCAGTCGTTTGCATCCAACTTAAAGGGACATTTGATAAACTTTCATCGATAATGATTGATAATTGATACAGCAATGATCACTGAAAATAGATTCAGGTAAGCCTATAATAATCTATGATGTAGGCTACCAGTTTTTTCAAAAAACTAGGCTATATATACTTGCCACCCGGAGTTGGAGTCGGAGTCCTATCAAAATGATAGGACTCCGCATCCCTGCTTTCGCTTGACATACACAGGTTTCGATTCAGGTGTCCATGGAACAAAAAAATATTATTTTAAGTTGAAAAATGTCGATAATCCAAACTATAATCTATTTACTATATAGAAAGTTTCCCTAGTATGAGACAATACCGATGTTACAGTATTACAGCAAGCTACTCAAATTTAGAAAAATTGTCATATTATTCAGTGCATAAAACTCAAGCGAATATTTAGCTTATATATGCATGATTTATTATTTTGCAATGTGTTTTCCAATATCTTTCGTTGTTGAAATAAGAATGCTTGGTAAGTTGAAGAGCAAGAAACTTGGGGAGTTCATTTTGGTTGCTGTATTTCGAACTCTTCACCTTAAGCTATTTTTAATTGCTTGCTATATCTAGCGCATCATGTCATCATTGTTAACACATGTCGGCCCTTTGAAGTGTATTTGGTAGGAGACGTTGGCCTTATTACATTTGTATACACCATCAACTTTTACTTTATCTAGCTAAATATACTCAATAAAGGAGCGGCACTATAGAAAATTTCTTTTGAATTTTGAATAACTTTGTTCAAGGTCATGCATGCGACAAGCCTGCACATTTGTGTCAAGATTTATGAGTTTAACAATCAAATGAAGTCCTCTGGGATGTCCAAAATTACTGCAAATACCGGACAGCAATTGGCTACATTACCCGAGATTATTCGTTTGTTTCAACAACCGATTTTGCTTATAATGAGCGCAATTTTTGTCAAATGTGTTTAAATGAATCCATCTCCGTATTAAGTCAGACATGCGTACACATGGAATTCACTTAATTTTCATTTCATTTGTTAAAACAAATCAGCTTATCAAAACCAGCTTGCTACGTTTTGTCGAATCTGATCGAAAATTTGACTTTCTCTGCTGTATGGAAATTCAATTACAAAAGTGTTGTACGATTAGATATTGAAATGTGATTGTACATATCTCTATTTTCAATATCTTGTATTCAATATTTAATATCAAAGTCAAACTATATATGCATCATTTCGAGAAGGCTGTTGCAGATCGCTATGATATATTTTCTATTGTTGCTTTTTATCCTTTATAGAGTAAAATTGAAGATTCTTATCGATTGAGTAAGCTGTCTTATAACTATTTCCTTTCGCGGTAAGCATGTATACCTTATTACATATAAACTTATTTTCACATAAACCTCATGAATGCTCATGATTTTTCCATGAACACCACATGAGACATTATCCTCATGAATATTCTCATTTCTACTCATTATATTCTCATCAAAGCATCATGAGAATATCATGAGTTAAATATTTCTTATGAGAATATCATAAGACTCATCATGACCTCATGAGCTCTCATGAAAATCTCATGAATCCGCATAAAGTTTCATGAGTTTTCCTGAAAAATGTTCTTGAGGGTGGTTGGAATTCAATGTTGAAAACTGTTTACATTTTTCAACATATGTGGCGTGACCTGTACTAGTAGTAATAAGAGAGAAGTCGGGTATGTGTTCAAAGTCACGTGGTTACAATCTGCAACGAAGAAAAGGTTATTTAAATACTACGTATGAACATTTAAACAATAGGTAATGTTAGTTAAATGTCTTTAAGAAATAAGAGCTACCATTATAACCTAATGTTCGGTTAAGCAATGGGTTGCTACTAAATATTTTTATAGATTCAACAATACTAATCTCAAAGTCCGAGTTTCCACGGTAAATGATTTTAAAGCAATCATTGTAGCTACGAAAACAATGGTTACATTGTTCTATGTGTTTTGCAATGGCACTATTGCCACTTAAGTGTTCAAGTTTACGTTGATGCAGACGTCTGATTGCCAATATATTGGCAAAACCAAAAGACGTCTGCATCAACCTAAATTTGAACACTATAACACGTATAAACTGCGTTGGAATAATATATTCGATACTACGATTCCATACGAGTAAAGAACAAAGTAAAAGCAATAATTTCAGCATACCGCTTGAGCGCACCCTCACGAAAATTCCTCATATATTTCTCATGAAATTTCATGAGTTTCTCATGAAAATTTTCATTAATAAATGAGCACTTGCTTTTTTCATACTTTTGAATATATTTTGCTGGTATATAATTATTGAGACTTTCTTAGCATAGCCGCGTTGCAACAGAACATTCCCACGCCATGCCCACAACACCATTTCAGTATTCGAAATAAAAAACCATTGTCATGATAAGTTATTGAACTGTGATTGTATGAATGTCTATTTTCAACATCTTGCATAGTAATGGTAATTGCTAAGTCAAATTATACATGCATCATTCCGAAAATGTTGTTGCATAACGCTATGATATATTCTACAGTTTTCTTTTTTATCCTTCATAGACTAAACTTGGAGATTTTTATCGATTCAATAAGTTTTCTTGTGGCTCTTTCCTTTCGCGGCTAGCATGCATACCATACTACTTATAAACCTATTTTCACGAAAACCTCATGAACGTTCTCATTACCACTCATTATGTTCTCATCAAAGCATCATGAGTACATCATGAGTTGAATATTTTCTAATGAGACTATAATGACACTCATCAGGATCTCATGAGCTCTTATAAAATTCTCATGAATCCGCATTAAATTTCATGAGTTCTCATGAAAAATTTTCGTGAGGGCAATACTGTTAGTTTTCCTAGGCACATAGATAAAGAATCGGAAAATATTCTTAATGCTTTCAAATATGAAGTCAGAGAAGCTACCAAAAAAGAAGCAGCCTTCACTAAAAAGAGTGAGTGAATCTTTCCTGTAAAAACAAAAGCAGTTTAGAAAAACTAAAACATTTGTCAAAGAGCATAATCTAGAAATTGTTCCGACAGATAAATCAAAACGTTTATGCGTAACGGATGAAGAAAAACATAATCAAAATAACAGGGCTATTTTGGATAATGGAAATACATACAATATATTCTGCTACGACAGAATATGACAATAAATCAGACAATATCTAAACCCCCATGACTCTTCTATGCTTGTCATCTGAGAACGTATATATATAGTCTTGAACTCTCTGCCGAATACAATGACAGCTGATAGTGAGAATATATATAAGCAGCCTTCCATCATACGCTATTACATTAAAACTACTCAATCTTTCATTTCAAACTGCGACTACGCCAGATGGGTGGCGCTCAATAACGATTACCCTAATTCACTAGTTTGGTGCAAAACTAAAATTTCAGACTATCTACCAATATGTATATACCTGTATGTCCTATTTGTCCAGCATCATCTGCGGCAGTCTACAGCCAACTATGAGCCGCCACAAATTGCAAGTTTCAAGAGTGGGTTCATCCTGTAGAGAAAAAATCCCTTATCAACATATCAAAAATCTAGGAAAATCTAGTTAGTGGAACACCTTGAACTTTCCACTTAAAGTCACGAGTCTTTTCGAAATATAAATAACGTTTACTCCAATGAAGTCGCAGATATAGATCTGCGACAACTGCAACAGCCAATCAAAATGAGTGCTGTAGCTTTGTCTCATTAACTGCCTTTCCCATCCGCATGGCTCTCACCAATATCAGCCATGTTTTCAGAAATATGTCCATTCCAAGCGGTTAAATTTCTCAGTCACTAGTTCAACAATACTTGTAGCTATCTGCATGCAAACGGATGCAGACTTCTACAAGTTAAGCCACAAATCTGCGAGTTTTACCATGAATAAATGATTACTTTCTGAAACTACCGTCTTGTGAAAACGCATAGCTGTTCAAGCCGCTAGGTCGAAAACGCGCTTATGCACCCTTGTCTTGTAGATAGCCTTCCTAAGTAGGCCTACCTGTTGGGTGCAAATTGATAATGATTTGTGTAAGTTGGGATTCACTTTCATTTTTTCTATCAATAAGCTAAGCAATGTTTGCAAATACTCTCATGTGAATGGGCATAGAAATTCAAGCATCGCCAACAAAAACACGTTTCCGCACACTTCTCATTTAACTCTCAGAGATCTGAGCTTTTTCACACCCTCTGAGACTTGAGTGATTGGGGGTCCAGTGGACCCCTTTTACAAATTCTTGGTTTACCTGCTTAAATCGATATCAAATCATTTAGGAAAGTCGATTTTATGTAAGACAATAATGTTTTGCGTGTAGCAAGTTGATGTACCTAATCCCTTGGTGTCTTCCAGCCTTCTCAGTAAACACATGCGAAAATGTGGTGTTTTTGCAATTCATCGACATTTAGCACAGTATCAGCTGTACTAAGAGTAGGTTTTACTATGCTTGCTGTCGCCATAAAACCTCAGATAGTCGATTTTAATGAAATTGGCCTATTCCATGCATTAATTGCAAAACATCACATTTTCGCATGTGTTTACTGAGAAGGCTGGAAGACACCAAAGGATTAGTTACATCAACTTGCTACACGCAAACATTATTGTCTTACTTAAAATCGACTTTCCTAAATGATTTAATATCGATTTAAGCAGGTAAACCAAGAATTTGTAAAAGGGGTCCACTGGACCCCCAATCACTCAAGTCTCAGAGGGTGTGAAAAAGCTCAGATCTCTGAGAGTTAAATGAGAAGTGTGCGGAAACGTGTTTTTGTTGGCGATGCTTGAATTTCTATGCCCATTCACATGAGAGTATTTGCAAAAATTGCTTAGCTTATTGATAGAAAAAATGAAAGTGAGTCCTAACTTACACAAATCATTATCAATTTGCACCCAACAGGTAGGCCTACTTAGGAAGGCTATCTACAAGACAAGGGTGCATAAGCGCGTTTTTGACCTAGCGGCTTGAACAGCTATGCGTTTTCACAAGACGGTAGTTTCAGAAAGTAATCATTTATTCATGGTACAACTCGCAGATTTGTGGCTTAACTTGTAGAAGTCTGCATCCGTTTGCATGTAGATAGCTACAAGTATTGTTGAACTAGTGACTGAGAAATTTAACCGCTTGGAATGGAAATATTTCTGAAAACATGGCTGATATTGGTGAGAGCCATGCGGATGGGAAAGGCAGTTAATGAGACAAAGCTACAGCGCTCATTTTGATTGGCTGTTGCAGTTGTCGCAGATCTATATCTGCGACTTCATTGGAGTAAACGTTATTTATATTTCGAAAAGACTCGTGACTTTAAGTGGAAAGTTCAAGGTGTTCCACTAACTAGATTTTCCTAGATTTTTGATATGTTGATAAGGGATTTTTTCTCTACAGGATGAACCCACTCTTGAAACTTGCAATTTATGGCGGGTCATAGTTGGCTGTAGACTGTCTGTTCTATTGCCAGCTGTACACGAATATCATTCCACATTGAAACGCAAAGTGGCTTGTGAATTCGGTGATCTCTCGCACATGTCAATAGACCGAATTTTGAAAGAAGAAAACTGTCACCCATCCAAACCGATGTAGGCCTACTGTCAACAGCTACACGATGATGATACGGATAGAGGAACTGAGTTCTGTGATGTTATGAGTGCCAAGTTTTCTGAAGATTCTGTCCTCATCAAGAATCTCAAACTTTTCGATAAATATGTTTCCGGTCTGAAGAGTCGTGTCAATTCACATAACATTAATTTCTATGGGGTAGAAAATTCCAAAACGTGTTTTAGTGGAAGACCAAAGACTCCTGATTTAACTACCTACTTGCTGAGGAGTTAGTACTTACTTTCTAATAATTACAGTCCACCCAGCTAATTTGTTGAGTTCAGAAAGAGATTTCAGGAAGAACTTTGCAAAATTTCCTAAGACATGTTTCCTCAATCGACGACTTATGCGAAAAAGCGAGTTCGAGGATGTCTGAAATTGTTCGAACATTAAAGCTATTGACTGTCTTTGCTGTAATGATTGTTTTAATACATAGCGGTTTATGACCGGCTTTTCTTTTATGTGAAAATCGGCAATGACTTTTTTTACACACTGTAGAAACAAAAGGTAATCAAATTTGACATCGAGGAATGATAAATTGATTTTTGAATACTTCGAGACAGGAAAATGGATTTCGAGACTAAAATCATTATAGGGTAAGGACAATAGACATCTGTCGTTGTCCGCCCGCTTTGTAGCATTTTTCTCTTTCTATCTACCGATGATTTACTTGTGTCACATCTTTTCGCCATTTCTCGTACATTTTCTGCCAACGAAATTTCGATCTGCCTTACCAACCTCGGTGTCACATCATATATCCTCTACCAACAGAGTGAGGCAACTAAGGTTAAGGGTCAACGAACATTAATGACTAATCAAAACAATGCTAGCGCTCCATAACAAAGCGTCTACAATGCATGCATAGACCAAGTGACGTGTTGACTTCAACTGAAAGCATGTAATGACTCATCATATGCAGGATCGAAGGCAAATCGTGTGATAGTCGCTTTATGACATGCATCAACATAATTCACATTTTACTTTCCTGTATTTACATGTACAAGTGCAGTTTTGGCTCTCATTGTCCCTAATAATCTGGGACGCACTGTACAGCTTAATTCGTACTTATTCAGTCAGTGTATGGGACAAGCACCTCCACTAAATCGGAAAATACCATGCGGCATATCTAACCCGCTATATCCCATGTGCTGATGCTTCTAAGAACTGCTTTGGCAGTTAAACACAAATGCATTTGGATCAATAAAATAGACACAAGATTCAAAGCGCAGTCGGGGAGGATTGCAAGCGTGATGACAGTAGGAGCAAAGCTCATCCAGCAAGCCAACACGATCGGTGCCAATGGAGACGACACTGTGAAGTGTGCTAAGCGATGTTATGGCAATGCAGTGCCATACCCCGGACAATGGATCGCTATTGTTCTACTCTTGTATTTCCTTCCCTCTCATTGACTCATTGCGACATTGATGTTTTATCATATTATAGTGCGGCAGCCAGAACAAGTTTCTGCAGGGAACGAGGCCGAAAGTGAGACTTTCACACAATGATGTACACCCTATGCCTACTACGAATCGGCACGTCTGCCGAGCTCTAGCAAGTTCCTCATCTTGTCAGACAGGATAAAAAAACACATGCAAATCCAATGGGACGCAGATTGCAGTTTTTGGTTAAAATAAAATTTTCTATGATGTGCATGTGCTATTATCATGCATCTAATCGGTAATGTATGTGAGAATGTGGATAAAGTTGCTCAAAATGTTAGTATTTGCCGACATTAAGAGGCGCGCCAAACCTAAATGTGTTTAACCATATAGACAGGAGTGCATGAAAATGAAAGGAAATGACCTGAAGACATTCTATGTCAAAAATCATGACTCTGGGCTTAGTACTTCTCGCTTAATCAAAGAAAACACAGAAAATTTTATTTAAACCAAAAACTGCAATCCTCGTCCCACTGGATCACCATGTGTTTTTTTTATCCTGTCTGACAAGAAGAGGAACTCACTGGAACTCGGCAGACGTGCTGATTCGTAGTAGGCATAGGGTGCACATCATCTGTGAAAGTCTCACTTTCGGCCTCGTTCCCTGCAGAAACTCGTTCTAGCTGCCGGACTATTAGTATATGTACTTAGTAAACATTTTAGTACTTCTGTGAATTTAAGTTCGGTAAGTTTAGTAATCTTTTATTCAGTGCTCAGATTAGAACTCCAATAGGACTTTTTGATTTACAGTGTAGGCAGTGTCTAAAACTCCTGCTGGCTCAAAACACGGGAACGGACGTTACAAACGATAGATTTACACTTTTTTGAGAGGAAAGAAATGTGATTTATTCAGTTTATATCGGGCTTCAAACTATCATGATATTTCATTCATACGCATAAGTTCATTGTATAAAAATCCTGTTCACTACTACTGGCTATATACGCTGAAATTTTAGAGTGGGTATATGGTAACGGATGTTACATTGATTTGTCAGTTCGAAAACTTTTCATCATTAATTGCAGATACTATCTAAGATAATCATCATATGAAGACGGCATTAGACATTCATATAATCACAAATATAGCGATAGAAATTCACCTAATATGATACGTTTTGCATCTATTTAAGACCCTATAATCCCTACTTTCTAGGGTAACGGACGTTACATAATTTAAGGTAACGGACGTTACATGTCTCAATCAGTTCCCAAAAATGAAAACTACAAGTTCCATGAAGCTGACATAGATTGCATTCATACATAACATTACCACATATAACATTCAGACATAACACCTCGACAATCTCATATGACTGATGAAGTCACATGTGCAATATGCATGTACATGTCAAAATAATATGATATCATACGAATTCCAAAAAATTGCGTTATGCGACGAATTCCTAGAAATCATACTATCAAAGAAATAAACATTGCACCAAAATTCAATGAAATTCATGTAAATGCATCAAAAAAAATTCATGCTATCGAATCGACATGTTGTGGATACAATGTTCAGGAATCATATAGGCCTAACTGGGTCAAATAAAGAGTAAGAGAAGCACTATGCGGTTTATGTACAAGATTGCCCTTCGATACTCCAGCCTTAACCAAATGAAGTTTTTGAGTTCCAACAATTGACTTGACCCTCGCAAATTAGTCTTCCACCTCTTTCTTTCGCGCAGTGACTAATTCGGATGGAACTAATTTCACGATGATATTAGACTAGACTGTTAACTAACTCAGATGATGCATTGGGTACATCAGAGTAAAGAGCATTGAGTGCTCGTAATTTCAGACGCATGTTTTCATGGTAAATGCAGACACATACATTTCGAGGAATTTCACTGGACAGACGTACATGACATGGTCGCTGGTTCTGAAATGTGGTAAGACCAACATTATCACACTCATATTGCTGATTACATAATGAATGGGATTCACGAACAGTCATGTACATGTGTCGCATTTGTAATCTGACACGTTTGTTTTCAACAGAAAACATTCTATTATCTTTTTTTCCAGGAGATAATCTTGAAATTCCGTCCGATAAATAAAACTTCAAAATACGATTTTTTTAATTACATCCGAGATAGCAGATGAACGCTTCAACTTTGCTTTCCAAATCTTATACCGAAATTTTCTTAGTAACTTCTTCTTTTTCCTAGGAGAAGCGGGAAGTTGTCTCATCGCACGATTTACTGATCGACTGAAACTAGAATTACTAGTGAATGACAAATTGTGTGACTCACCGTGATCAGCTTGAGCTTGAGTGACACGAAATTTCTTAACTCTCTCTCGGGTCAGATGTCTTATGTGGTTTGTTTGGCCGACCTTTTTTTCTCCGTATTACAGCTCTCTGCCGATCTTTTTCCAGGATATCACCATAATTGTTCTTACTTTATAGACGTTCACGGTACCGTTTTTGCTTTTGAGCAGCACTCAGAGGCATGTCGAATAGTATAGAAATCAGATTAAACACGAACATCGACGAAATCAGAATAACACAGAGCACAGGCACTGTAGGATACCGTCGCGTTGGATTAATCAGATCGAAATGACAGTGAAGCCGTAAACTAAACGAATTCTTAATAATAAACATTCTCACATTAATGTTATCCTTTGAATTCTCAGCTATCTATGATACTCAGTCAACGAATGATGTGTGAATAAAAAGACGCCGCATTCATATCTACTTCCAGAGTGCGACTTTTAGGACAATGCTGATGAAAGTATATTTTTGGCAACACACGTTACATAGAATTCTGCGCTATTGTAATCAAGCACAAGATGATAGGAACAACCTCATGCCATTTTAGAATGAACATGTTGACATAGAGATAATCTACTCGGTTTTTCAAATAATTGAGATTATAGTGACTTATCTGGACAAACATTTAGTTCTTTTATGGTAACGGACGTTACATAAGAACGGACCTTATTCACTAGTCATTTAAATGTACTTATATATTGCTTCATATCTAATTTAACCTACATACGCAATGACAATATCCATGATAATGATATCATACAATTCATTCACACATCCTGCGAAATTTAATGGCTTTCAAACCATCTGTAAAAATTTTCATATTTAATACCGAAATTTATATCTAGCACTTCTATGCTCTATTTAAGAAAATACATAGCCAGAAAGTTTTCAGACTCGAATTTTGATGCTTCAGCATATATTGATTCATAATCTGCATAAAAGTTGTATGAACACCTTTATGAAAAAGTGTCATGTTAACTCTTACGCGTTTTGACTCTTCTCAAAATTTTAGCTGGAACATCAGTAGCCTCTGACATTTCGTGGAGCCTGAGTCAGTTTCGGGCTAAATTTTTGGAGAAGCATGGGCATTCGATGTTGCTAAGAATATTTCTGTTGTTTCATTTTGAGACCTTCCATGAGGCAAAATCATAGAAACCGAGGTTTTGGACTATTTTGAAGACGGATCATTACCAATAGCTATTTTATCAATTCTTTAGAAAAATAAGACATGGAAAATGAATTTAGCTAATTATAAGAATTCTAAAATACAAGTTGTCGATATAACGATAGATTGTGAAATAGTTAATAAGACAATACAGAAAATTATTGTAGAAATAAATTGCACACTTGCTTGATAACTTACGCTAATAAACGCTAGCAACTGCAATCTAGAACTGATTATTAGGGTTATATCTAACATACTGATGATGTATTATGTCAACCAAATGATGAGCTTTTTATTATTATATTATTATTATATTAATATATATTATGCTAATGACAACAAATATTATATAATAATATAATTATATTAAAAAAATATTTTATTATTTATCTTATTCTGTATTACAAATTTTTTTATGTAGTTGATTTCTTTTTTATAATTGCTTCTATATTTCTGCTATTTCATTCTGTAAATGCTGCATTAGATTTCAGAAAATATGTTGCTCATGGATCTCATTGGTTGGTTGCAAGTATTATCATAAATTCTATGAAATTCAATGATTTCATGCTGAATCTTCATCACAATCCTAAATGAGTAAAATTTCTTTCTCCCGAAAATAAAAAATAGCCCTATTTATAATCTTTTAGCGTGATAGATCAGTTGGTGCAATCGTCCTAACAACAACATATGCGAATGTAGATACAGCTCTATATCTATGCATATCTGCAGACTAATTTTTTCCATTTTCCCAGTTGTAATTGTTCTATTTGCTACAATTTACTTTGTAAAACACATTTTATATTATCACTAAACAAATTGCGTCCAAATGGAGAAAACTTGCTGTCTGATATTACATACGTACTAGTATTTGGTGAAATATAATCATGCTTACCAACACCTTTAATGACTTGCACTTCACACAGTATCAGTGGTCCGTTGGAGTTCTTCAAAATTGATACATATCGTGCTCGATTGTTATGGCAATCTACTCGCTCCAAGAGTTTATGAAAAAGAGTTTCCAAGATCTCTCCACATAAGTATTGATCATTTAACCCGGTTTTCCATGTGGCAGATGCAACTGCGCTCAAATAAACTCTTGCAGTTTTGATATTCTCTGATGCAGCATTTTTGTCAAGCAGGTAAATGACAACTTCTTTGATATAATGCTGCTCTCCAAGATCGACGCTCCAATAACCAAAAGCTTCTTGCAGTGTACGCGAACAAGGCGCATCATTTTGAGGAAGATCTGGTATGGTATGTCTCAATTTACCGTCCACTGCTAGATCTGAGGTATATGAAGTGTGCGTTGAACTTTGAGCTGTTGGTTTTCCTAGAGCCAAATTTTCGCCAAATATACCTATTTTTTGTTGATATGAATTGCTAATATAAGAAGCAATATTTACCATTATATATAAGATACAAGAGCCAAACATGACGACCATCTCTTCGCGTATGATGGAGCAGTGCAAATTAGTTGGAATTTGGATTACAAGTCTGCCTTATCAGCACCGCAAATTTTACACCAATTTACGTCATAATGCAAATTATTGTTGAATGAAAAGCATTTAGATGCGGCATAATGGAAACCAGAAAATAACAATATCTCTAATGCATACATTTCAAAAAAAACAGCGGTATTATGTCTGTGGGGTCTGAATATTTGCCTCTTGTCTCATGGAAATTACATGCCTGGATTGACGCATTTCAAATCAAAAGGATTTCATCTTAAAGGTAATTTAACTTAAGCGTATGCAATTCTAAACTTTTCCGTAGGGAAGATACCAATCATGTTTTGGGAATCATGATGAACTGCACTCCTAAAGTCATAACCGGACATAACTGGATTAGTGGGACTGTTTGGGAGCGAGATTTGTCCACCGCTTATCCGGAGTTCCCGCTTAACCCTCAGTAGCACGACAAATCAGTCTACCTATTCCGCCCACCAATTTACATGCGAGTATTTACATATTTTCATTGGTTCTTCATTTACCTGCTTAAATCGATAATAAATCATTAGGAAAGTTGATTTGAAGTAAAAAAAATGTTGTTTGTTTGCGGATGGCAGGTCGATATAACTAATCCTCTGAGTGCCTTTCAGCCCTCTCAATATACACATACGAAAATATTATGTCTGTATAAGTCAACGATGTTTAGCACAGTATCAGTTGTACTAATAGGCGTATGAAGATGCTTGCTGTCACCATAAATACCTCTGATAAATAACTCTGATACTAATACCTCTGATAGTTAGTTTAATGAAATTAATGAATGTTTATTAATAAATATAATGATATCTTAAACATTAATTTATGCTGATTTGTTCATGTATGCCGACCACTCATGCACGAGTGCGAAAATAAAATATTCATATTTTGTGATCTTCTAGCACAACAGATATGCACGAAGATGATGGAGACAATAAATGAATGAATTTTACTCTTTATACACCATCGGGGACATCCACAAAATCATTTTTCATGTGATAGCAAAAATTTTGTGATGGGAATTTTACATCCTCTGAGACTTGAAGGACGTTCAGTGGACACCATTGGCTTGTCTACCATACTTCTACTGATTAAATTGAAATGAAATAACACATGTAGATTTGCTGTCAAAAATGATGGTATATCTTAAGCACAAAAAGTGAAGTAGTAAAGATGTGTCTCCGCGTTCCACTGGACACCCCCCTCAAGTCTCTGAGAGTCGATGGTATTAATGCATGCACATTGATTTCATTGATAGATCAACTGACATTCTTATCATGTAATGTTCATTTTGGGCACTGATCCGTGCAGTATTTTTAGCGTAGGCTTTCTGGTATAACGAATACTTCATTATGCAAAATTAGTCTAAAATTGTAAAATCAAAAGCAAGCTTTGATAGAGGTGTACGAGAGAGAACTATCCATAATTTGAGTTACTACAGGTCCAAGCAAAATTAATAAAAAAACAAGTTTTGATATTTTGAATTCCGGTGCCACTAGGCACAACAACAACACATGCAACCGGTGCATTAAACACAACAACATGACTAACAAAATAATGAAGGTATCATGCTAAGCGATCGCATTTCAATTGGATTTTATAGTGACCTGCGCGCATGCGCACACATCCATCTTCCAATGGGGTATCTGGATCTCAATGTATTGCCCAAGAGGATGATACTTGGTATTTTCGAGATCCACTTGGTTGGTGTAGGTCTACTCACATCCTTTTAAAACAACTTGCTTCAGATAGTTGATGGCTGCTGATGGGAGGTTATTTAATTTCAGTGAATCTCATTTCCGGGTGTCGTCTCCCCCAGAAAAGATTAGCTGCTAAAAATATTTACAGTCTATCTGCTAAAAAATATTTACGAGTCCGAGCTTTCGCGAGCCGGCTTGTATTGTCAAATTTGGTGCAAAATAGTCAAACGTGCAAATCAGGGCACGTTCAATATATTCCGTTCGTCTTTGTTCTTCAATATGATTGGCTTCTGACAGTCTCGTCTCTATCGGTGATCTTCATCTGTCAATAATCTCTAGCTGGAAGTCTGTGATCGCCAGATGTCCATGATGGTATTGCCTTGCGTGCTCTGTCAATGCGCTATCCATGCTGTTATTTGATAGGCTGCGCTTGTGTTCATTATATCGGAAATTGAAAGGTCTTGACGTCTGATCTATGTAGCTGCCATGACACAACTTGCAAGTAAACCGATATACTAGATGTTTATCAGATCAAGCAAAACTACACGTCAAAAAAAACAGACTTCTCAATTGTCATGTTTCCCCTTTTCCTTGGGACTGAGACATTGTTTCAGACTAGAGGCAGGCTGGCTTCCTAATTTTGTCGGCAAATCATAATTCTTGATGACTTTATTGATTCTCTTCGTGCAGCTATCATTGATAAATTTCATCGAAAAGAAGACTTTCTCTTTTTCAATAGTTTCCGAATGCCTTTTCACCTTTTTAGTGTTGAGGTTCACATTTCGGAAACCATTTTTATCCAGCCTCTTCTTGACTGTTTCCATAGCTGCCTCTTCGTTTCTTTTGCTGGAACAACCATTTTTCACATTGTCGATATAATTATTTGCAAAATTAGCCTTTGCATGACGAGGAAGCCAGCTGTCTCACCTGAAAGTGATGTCAGAGTGACAAGGTTTGGAATACCATCCATAGTCAATATTATTTTCAATTTTCCTCATCTGCAGGTCAAGGAAACTCAGGCAAGTTCCCCGCTCCGGTGTCTTGGTAGTAAATTTAATGCTCTCATTGATGGCATTAAAGACTTGCAAAATATTCTGAAACATCCGCTCGTCTCGTTCTACCGGACCGGTCAGAATATCGTCGATGCACCTTTTGGAAATACCATGAAACTTGCTTCAGACGTCACTGGTGAAAAGTTGGCGCATATTGATCATAAATTTAGTTATTGGGCTTGTCATATGACGCGTCGTTTGTTTAACCGTCATTAAACACTAAAGACAGTTTGATGAGACTAACTAAATGACAGTTGAAATATATGCCATTCTGGTGTTCATAGAAACTCACTTTTAACTGTCTTTCAGAATGCTTTCATCTAACTGTCATATAGCACTGATTGCGCATAAACTTCCATTAATTTTTCACAATGTCGCGTGTAACGGGATTTCATTATGCCATTTTGACGCATTCTGATATTCCAACATCGAAAATCATTGAGTTTATTGTTATCGTAGCACCTCTCCATTAAAATATTATAACGGTTTAATGAAGCAAAATAAATGACACGTCTATGGACGAGGTCCGTTTAATGACAGTTAAATGAGGCGTCATTAAGGTTCAATTTAGTTAATGACGCGTGATAGGACAAGGCCAATGTCTATGACCTCAGTTAACAGTTGTGCAACTCTCCTGGTGAAACACTTCCGACTCTGAGTACCTAGTCATTTCCACTGTAAGAACTATGCACTGAGTCGCTTAGGATGAAAACATTACAGAGAAATAAGGATTGCATCTTGTATTGCGCAAACAACTAAGTCTTAATGTTTAGACGGTGGAGATCTACTCAGTCAATGTGTTCTATAAGTCACGTGGTTACAATCTGCAACGAAGAAAAGGTTATTTAAATACTACGTATAAACAATTAAACAATAGGTATTGTTAGTTAAATATCTTTAAGAAATAAGAGCTACCATTATAACCTAATGTTCGGTTAAGCAATGGATTGCTACTAAAAATTTTTATAGATTCAACAATGCTAATCTCAAAGTCCGAGTTTCCACGGTAAATGATTTTAAAGCAATCATTATAGTTACGAAAACAATGGTTACATTGTTCTATGTGTTTTGCAATGGCACTATTGCCACTTAAGTGTTCAAGTTTACGTTGATGCAGACGTCTTTTGGTTTTGCCAATATATTGGCAATCAGGATCAACCTGACATTGAAAGCAATAGACAAGACGCGATTGTATGTCTGGACCTAACTTACTTTTAAGGGAGAAATATCTTCCAGTTTTGAACGAGGTCATAACAACCTTGCATTCCAAGTTAAGTTTACGAAATACTTTTACTAACTTATTACTAAATTTCTGTGATGCATAACCCACGAAGGGGATTTTGATTATTTTATTGAAGTCATTATCAATTGTAACGCGTGAAGAATTGTTTAATTTACGACCTATAAATTTGTTGATTGTTGATTGAATTAATTGCAATGGATAGCCATTTCCACTTAAGATATTGGTAATTTTACTACATTCATTATGGAATAGATTCCAATTGGTGGATACATTGTAAGCACGATGAAGCATGCCTAATACTAGTCTGTTTTTCCAATTGCGAGGACATAAAGCATTGAAATTCAGTAAAAGACCTGTAAAGGTAGGTTTACGATAAATCTCAGTAAGTATATTGTCCTCATCAATTTTCAGAAGGACATCCAGAAACGGTAATTCTTTATTGCCCACTTCTGATGTAAAGTGCAAGTTACTGTGTTGAATGTTTAGAAAATTATGGAATACATCTATGTGTTGTTTATTGTTAAATACAGCTATGATATCATCTACATAACGACGATACACAACAGGAGAGAAAGGTAGGTCCTGCCATTTATGTTCTAGATTAGCTAAGAAGACGTTAGCAAGGGTTGGACCCAACGGGCTACCCATACTTACACCATCCACCTGTTGGTATACAGTATCATTCATAAGAAAGCAACCAGACGTGGCAAATTTTAATAAGTCTTTAAATACTTTTTCTTCGTACTTCGGTTTATTGGCATTACTAGGTGAGTACACTAATTTAGTTGCAATGTTGATTGCTTCAGTTACGGGTACGTTGGTAAATAAGTTTTCGACGTCAAAGCTCACAAGGGTGCTATGACGGTTTATTTTATGTTTAACATCATCTAATACACTAATGAAATCATTAGTTGATTTCAACATAAGGTCATCATTGATATGTGGTTTAACTAAATTGTCTAAGTATTTCGCTAATTTATAATTAGAAGCACCAATAGTACTAACTATCGGTCGAACAGGGTAGTTGTTTTTATGTACTTTTACGGTACCATAGATACGTGCTATGTTACTACCAGAAGGCAGTATGTCCTTATAAACGCTGTCATCAACTTTATTTTTTACATATTTATTGAGGTAGCGAGATAATTTATTTTCCTCGATACAAACAGGATGTTTTTTAATATTAGTAGGTACAGGAATTATTTTAAATTTAGAAGAATCACTCAATATCCCATTAAGTTTATGATTATAGTCATCAAAAAAAGCTAAAATTAGAACATGTGCAGCGGAATTGATGAACAGTTCTCATTAATTAGGTGGGCACTGGTTCCGCTGCACATGTTCTAATTTTAGCTTTTTTCCAACTGTTTTAAGTGAGTTGTGTTGTGACCATGCAGTTTGTATATAACCCTTTGTTTCCTCTGATTGTATTGTCCCGAAGATGAGTTTTTAATAAACTCGAAATCGATTGACAACATGGTCATCTTTTCCTGCACATTAAGAACATGTTTTGTGACATACATATTGCGAACTGTTATTTAAACAGTTAAAATTGATTGCTGGCAACTTATACTGCATTTGCATGTAGTTCAACCCCTTATTTATCAGTGATGTAGTTTCTGGAATCCTACCCAGCCGGAACACGAACGTTTATTGTACGTTAATTAATCGCGCTCTTTCGTACGTTCACGGACTGCAGACGAACCTAAGCAAAACGTTCAAACGGCTACTATCTACGATCGTTTGTGGTATTATGTTCTCGAACATTCAAAAATCAAACGTTCGAGCATCGATTTCTTACATACTCCAGTATTTTGCCACAACATACAGTAGGTTAGCTATAATTTTATCAATATAATGTGAACATCCTACGAACTCACAAATTTATGCGTCAATATTGATTAACATGTAATTTACGAATAATAAAACTTGAAGTTTGATCTTGACACATAAAGTGGGTTCGCAGGATATTCACATTCTATTGCAAAAATTTAAGTTTACCTTCTTTATCTTGAATTAAAGTTTTGATGAAATTTACTGTTCATAATTATGAATATTGATCAAAGTCTTCCTGCTGTGAAATGCTCCAAGCAATAATAGCAGAAAAACTCTATGCTGCGAAAACCAAAACATTCGGAGGCAGTGACAAGAACCCTACATATTTATACATTAAAGCAATGTTGATCGCTGTCATCCTGCTACGAAATGCTCCAAAGATTAACAGCAGAAAAACTCTATGCTGTTAAAACCAAAACATTCGGAGGAGTGACGTGACAGAATCGCTAAGAAATTACTTAAACGACTCACCTTATCAATAAATGTCGGCCTACAGAACAGTCGCAAGATTCTCTACCACCGATTGTATTGGTTTGGTAGAATCCGTTTCCATTTATGACGTTTCTTTGTGAGAGACAACAATTCCGCTCTGAAATGCTCAATGAAGTTTTGACGCACAAGGATTATATAGAATTTAACAAAATTGAAAATTAGGAAAATGACACATGCATTGATCAATCTTTTATTACAAGATGAACACGGAGATAATTGAACTTGCTATCTTAGTATCTTTAATCATCTCAATACTTTACAACATCAAAATTAATCCAAAAAGCCTTCCCCCAGAGTGGACAACATGCCATTTAAACAGAAAACCCGGTGAATTTGATGTCAAATACTTTATCCATTAACTGAAATCAGCAACAACATTGCTGAAATCAGCAACAAGCATAGGGTGGTTTACACGGATATCCTAACTATCCGCAGTGAAACATTCTGAGCAGTGACTTATTTTCAAATTTTGCTAATTTTATTACTAAACACAGGATGAGAATGGAGGAACGTGGTTTACGGAGGAAATTCACATTACAAGGAAACCCCCTAAAAAATGCATTAGGCAGACATTTGACATATCTGCGGAAAATTCTCACCCTTGTAAACATTAATTGTTCTCGCTAATTGGAAGGACACTTCTATCTTAATAAGTTTAGGGTGGGCAGACACCCAACAACAATTATATGACATGAATAATTACGATGGTATGACAACATGTGATGTCAATTAATTGATGAATAGGCCTCTCAATTAAAAATGGCATCATTTTCTTCATTTAGGCTTATTCTATTTTTTATGCTTGTTGATGTATAATAACTCCTTACCAATTGGCTTCCTTTTCATGTACGATAAGTCTAATAAACAACCCACGGTTATTTCACACTTTTGGAAAACTGCAAGTTGAGAAACAATATTGGATGACAAAACGAAGCCGGTGTAGGTATGTACGTATGTTAAATGATTATTGAAAGTCAATCAATCAGTGAATTGAGAGAAGATTGAATCGTTTTGCTTTCAAACAAAACACCCTCTGTAACATAGTCGCATGAACCGCGGATTCTATTCGACAAAATGCGATATCTGAAGAACGATAATAATTATTTAAAATAGAGGAAATTCATGTTTATTCACCATCCCTGTTTTTAGAAAACATGCCTCATGGCTCGAACTTTCTATCAATGATATCAGTCTCACGATTACTTCTTTAATTGAATAGACATAGGCTTAGAATCTGTTTATTAGCACCTGATTTACAAGTACGATTTAATTGCTACTCACAGGGTTGAATTGACTCACCATATACACTCCAATAGTACTCCATTTGGATCCGAGATAATAATATTTAATAAAAGATGCCAGCATTTATACTATCCTCAATGACTATAGAGAAAACGCAGCGGCGCTGTCAGCCTTCACTTCGACGAACTGAAGCATACCCACACACGGCAAGAGGAATTCATGAACTGACTGATCCAAGAAATGCATTGCAATGTTCGGAGTCGGGAGGCTCGCCATCATATAGCAACTCTCTCCTGAGCACCTTTTAAGGACTTCCAAATATAGTACCAAATATAGCATTCCCGTCACTGGAATTCCTATGGTTTCCTGAGAACGATTAAAGCACGCTCAAAGCGATTACAGCACTTCAGATCTCAGAATCGGTGAAATTTCACAAGGCTTAAAATGTTTCTTCGACTTAAGACTCATATCATGACATTAAGTTATTTTCACAAGGATAACAACGATATAAATTTTATACAAGTAATGTGGACAACAATTTCGAACACAAAATCTGATTGCCACTTTCGTGATGAAACTGATTTTCAAATTCATTTGACCACCAAGCATCGAATCATAGGTCTTCAATGTGAAATATCTGTGAATCAATGGCTAACGTGTCAATTTCTCATCGATTCCTGCCCTAAAAAATGTATATCTCACAAATTTTGAATAAACGTCTAACAATAGGCTCAAATAGGCCTACTAGACATTCTTTAAAGTTCATAAAACAATCATCTCAGTCATCATAGTCCTATTACAGCAATAATATACAAGCGCTTTCCGTATAATTTGAAATCAGTAACGAAGTTCATTTTACGAAAGTTCGTGAACGTTTAAAAGTAAGAATCGGTCGGTTACAGAACGTTTAAAAACAGTGTTTGAACGTGTGTTCTTCCTGGATATATTCTATATTCAGCTGATCAACACTAGGAGTTTAAAGCTGCAGCGAATAATGCATTTCAATGCGATGTGGGACCAACTACCCGAATATTTGACACTGGATCGTAGAATAATTGCTTGGTAAGTTAACGGCACGCGAGAAATTTTGATTGACGTTGTTGTACAGGGACTCACTGAAATGAAAAATTGATGACAAGTTTGTCGAGCTCATTATTCCAGAATCCTACACGTCAGCTCGCGGTCATCAATGTAAACTCAAAAGATCTGAAATTGAAACTGTAGTGGAGAAAACTCGGAATTGATGTCACATTTCACTGGAATTCCCTCACAGCTGAAGAAGAAAATATCACGTCAGTGAATCACTTTAAATCAAGTTGGCATGTCGCAGATTAGAAATTTCGTAACACCAACACTCAGTCAGTGATCAATTTGTTCATCACAGAACTTTTGTCGTAAGAAAAACTTTTATTATATTGGAACTTAAAATTTTTTACCGCTTAAAAGCGTTCTTGTGGAGGCGCAATATAGATATACGCATATATTATTATTGCATCAATGTTATTATTATATAAATGCCCGTTTGGATCATTATTTTGATTATCTGTCTTCAATTTGCTTGTGAATGACTGACTTTGAAAATGTAGTTAACTTTGTCATGAATTATGTTGCAAGCCTACAACTAATTAGATTAGTAAATAAGTCATTAAGCGGCCATTAGGATAGCTATAGCTAGCTAGTACCACAGTACTGCTCATCGAACAAAACAAGTTATCAAAGTGCGAATAATTGCATCACATAGTATAGCGTTCTTATAGGTAACTCTCACCTATACGGAATATACAGTAGAAAATTGAATCAAAGAGATCACTATACACATGTACATATATCTACGAGTAGAAAACATTGTCACTGCCACACTGTATGTAAACTACATTTATGTAGGCTTAACAGCACTCTTCGAAATTCATGCATGCAACCAAAATGTAGACGTGCAGAGCTACGGATATCAAGGCTATGGTCGATGTAAGGCCTATTAAATTCTACAAACTAGCGAGGTACGATTATCGCTTTGAGTCCTGTGCATATTTATTGCTTCAAGTGCATTTATCTATAATTGACAAACCAGTTCTTAGATATGGATGCAACGGGTTAGATATGCAGTATGGCATTTTCAGCTGCTTTTCTCATGCAACTCGCTAAATCAGTGCTATAATGAGTATGAATTGAGTACCGTGCTTCAGAAAAAAAGAGTTCCAAAACGATCACTGGTATGATCGTATTCAAAGAGTGCTAGAATTTAGGATTTATTTCTTAGTTGCAGTTAGTACTAAGGCTCAATAATCTTTTTAGTACTCACTTGAGAGTATCAAAAAACAGTGTACTATAATGCGAAGCACGCGCACTCACTTTTACGTAACACCACGATACAAGAAAGCGTACCACCAGGCGTGCCCTTCGTATTGAACAGTTGCGAATCAATTTTTTCTACCGAATATAATGGATTACAACCGACTTTGAAGACAATCTGTTTTCTCTAGATTGTCAGATATGCCGATGGTGTGAAAATTGCATGTAGCCGAGCAACCTCTGCCGGATAAAATTATTTGCAAAATGACATTCGACAAATCGAAAAATGGAATCAAACAAATAGAATGATTGTGAATTCACAAAAGTACGCCATTATGCGATTTGGAAACATGCATATTGAATACTCATATTCTTTACGTTATAATTGTTGTTGTTAAGTAAGTAAGTAAGTGTATATTTCAAAATAGAATGAAAATCATGGCATCACAAATAATCATAAGCAGATGATAAAATAATTACAAATTGGCAGTTCTTTCTCAAGGAAAAAACTAGCATTTGTACATAGACGATAGTTTCTACGCAAAAAATGTATAATTCAAGTTAGAATACCATTCATTAGGATGCAGGAGTAAGGAACAAATGAGTGCAGTCTTCGTGACGTAGCCGTGTATGACAGACATAACTGTCCACTTCTTGGCATACGCCTTGGAATTATGTCATGCAGTGGATGCTCAATAATTTATTCACATCTTTCAAAAATGTCCGCGACACGACTTCGACGAAGAGTTGACAAATCTTGAAAAAGCTGCATCGACAATCTACCCCACAAATCAGTCTATGTACACTAGGGTGGTCCACAAATATATGGGAAAAATAAAACATTCAAAATTCACCTCGCTCCCTTTATTTTCTTGTTCCAATACATGCTTTGGAATTCCAGTTCAAATTTCAGCTCAATCGGAGAGTATTTAGCGGTCGCGCCCAAGTATCGAATTCAGGAGTAGTCAGACTTCGCGTTTCTTCGAGCGTCATTTTATGAATCGTAACACAACTTCTTGCGTGTTATGAGTCACTTCTGTATGAAGCGCACGCCTATGAGTGAACAGAAAGGAAGGAAATGATTTATTGATTAAAGAACTTGCCACCGAGCGGTCAAATACACCTTTCACATAATAGAGTTCAGTTATCTTGCGCGTTCAATGCCATTCGTTCCCTGAGGTGTCGGCCTGAATAAGCTTATACCGTACATACCGTTGCATACCGTACAGATGTTGAAAGGCACGCAACTTGTGAGCAATCTTTCTAGGTAGCCAACACAAAAGTGGAGATGCGTACATGAATACTGATACAATGAGACTGTTATGAACATTGAATAATTCACTTTTTGACAAAAAAGGCTTCAAAACACGTAGAACATACAGTCTCTTAGCAGCAGTTTTTAAGATGTAATTGAATTGAAGATCCCAAGTCAGCGAATCTTCCCAATAAATGCCCAAAATTTTAATCTGCCTGACTAACTTCATATTAATGTTGGTATCAGCAACAACATGGCAATGTGGAATTATCATTAAGACATGCTAAGATCTCGGGATTTTGATTGATGATGAACTTTCATTTGATTGTCACGTACACTTAGTTAAGATCTTTAAAGTGTGCTCGAAGAGGAAAGTGCGTGATTCGACGATCCTTTAACTGCTTAGATGCAAACGCTGCTTTGTTGTACACTATGCACGTTATTTGCGTTTTAGAATATTGCAATCACAGAATTAGATTCATCTGCGCGCGCTTCGGTTTCCTAGAAAGGAAGAATTTTATGCAACCTTAATATCGAAATGGCACATCACAGAATTGACAACTTGCTCCTTCTCGAATGGATAATTGGTGTATCACTTGCTGTTGGAAATGGCAAACAATAAGAGCCAGTGAGAGATGCGTGCGTGCTGTGATATCACTCCTCACTCACCAAAACACACATCCCTGTCTTGGCTTTGATTCAATGTATGACTTCAATGTAATGACTACACAGTGAGCAATGCCGAGGAGAGAATGTGAAATCCTCAAGTGAACTAATTTTCGTACGCCTGCTACTTTCTTTAATAATGATCGGGAGGGCCAACATTATGGAGAAAACTTGTGGGCAATGATCTGAATTCTTCGAATCTGAAGGAATTTTGGCAATCGAAGCACTTTGCTGGAACTCACATTAATCCGCAAGCGACGCACGACTTTTTTTCCTATCTCTGTAAGGTATTAGGAATTCCTTCTTGCCCACTTAATAGGTTCCTCTATGTGCCGTCAGTTTCGTATTAATCACACTTCTAGCAAACCGAAGCAGATAGGACCGGGGCTAGTTGTTACACGGGGCAAGTTGTTACAGTGGGCCTACAGTGAAAACTACAAAGCGAAATCTGACGCGTAACTAGCAAAAGATGAACCTTTATTGACGTATTATTTTCCCCATGAAAGAAGTTCAATTTATTATATTATGTGAACTACAGATAAAAAAATCGTTTTTTCCGTCCTTCGAGTAATTTTTCAAGTTTTTGCATAATTTGTTACTCAATGCGTCAAATGAGTCTCAGATTCACAGTTATCTGTTTGAGAGTACTTGTGTGTATGTTTTCGAGATTGGAAGTCTTTATGTTTCGCAAATTGCAGTCTTTTCAGCTGTAGAGTGATTTATCCAAAATCATTGCTCAAGGGGCATTTTGTTACAGCAGGGATGGGGCAAGTTGTTACAGTGTAACAACTTGCCCCATCACCAACCATACTCGCTACGTTATGAGCCAGTTTATGAGATATTCATGTTATCTCGAGAGGAAAACCACTTTCACTGTGAATGGCTAAAAGTGATGTCCTTAAGGGATGTCCGATCAGCTTGCTCCATCGGTATCATTCGATAACGTTTCATTGTCAAGTTGGCGATCAAGGCAAGAGGTGAGTAACATTTCGCTGTCACTTTTAAGATTATAAACAGATGTCAATGGACTTATAATTGAACAATTGCTTTTGTTGTAGCCGTTAAACATATTCGAGAGTGCTGTGCATAGCAACTTGCTGCAGATGAGAAAAAATACCATTCAGGCAGCAAACAACATAAATTGTCTACAAGTCAATAGCCTAAGTCGTTATAGCCCTGTCCATCAGGATGGATGACAGGACCCAATTTTATAATATTTTTGCAGCATTTTGTAACCACTGTCCGTAGCGTAGCTCACCTGAAAAGCCAGTTCTAGTTCTTTTGGGCAATCATGAATCACATGTGAACTGCGATTGTATTGAGTTTTGTAGAGAACATGGCATTGTACTTGTGTCTTTTCCCGCACATTGTTCCCACAAACTCCAACCATTGGACCAAAGTGTCTACGCGGTCCGTTGAAGAAATATTATAATGCTTCATGTGATTCTTGGCAAAAGGCTCATCCTGGCAAAACAATGACGATCTATGATATACCAAAAATGTCCAGCGATGCTTGGTCACGAGCTTTGTCCCCATTGAATATTCTAAGTGGCTTTCGAGTGTCTGGAATTTTCCCTTTTAATCGACATATATTCACTGACGACGAATTTTGACTTGGTTACACAACCGATGGGCCTTTGAATCCACCGGTTCTCGTTGAGCATGAGGAAGATAGCCAAATTGCTCATCTGTCTTTCGATAGGCCATGTCATGATGATAATCTTTTACCGCAGCGCTTTACAACGGATCAGTCTCTAAGTGACATGCTAGGGACATCTCGGCAGAGCATTGATCATCCAAATGAGTCAAGCCCAGGTCTGGACATGACTGCAGTTCTGCAGGTGTCTCCAGAAATGATTCGCCCGTTCTCCAAGGCTCTGCCAAGGAAAAGTAGACCTAATGGCAGAAGACGAAGAACCGAAATTTTGACTAGTTCACCGATAAGGAAGAAGCTGTTTGAAGAAAAGAAGCAAAAGGGAGAAAATATGCCTGCGAAAAAGGCACGTATCACGAAGAAGCAGCGCGCTGAAAGCAAGGCAGTTACATCCGAAGAAAATGTCTGCTTGTTTTGTGGCGATACGTTTGAAAACTCTGTACCTGGTGAAAAGTGGGTTCAGTGTATTGAATGCGGTGATTGGGCCCACGCGGACTGCACCGAGAATGAAGGGCCTTTTGTATGTCATGTTTGCAACTTATAAACATATAGAAATCTTAGTGAGTGTGCGTCTGAGAATGTTTTGTACTATCCTCATATTTTTTTGGTCATATTTCTCATGCTACCGGGTTTGGTATATTAGAATGAAACATTTGATGACGATATAATTTTTAACGTCGTTTGTAACAACTTGCCCCGCTTGCTGTAACAATATGTATATGGGGCAATTTGTTACAAATTTTTACTTGTAATTAAATGTTTGCCACAGGAATAGTATTTAATTTTTCTTCATTCTACTGCATGAACATTATGTCTCACGATCTAAACATGTTCCAGCAAAGAAATTAGGCGAAAAGGACAAATACTTCGGTCACAATCTCAAAAAAATCAAAAATTGTAACAACTAGCCCCGGTCTCCCATAAACAAAATATTTAATTCTGTGATTGCAATATTTTGTGGTTTCCGCATAAAGCATAAAATTAGAAAAAAACAAAATGCTCGAGAGTGTTCAGAGACGTAATCTTTTCATACTTTTTATGTCTAAATATTTTTATCGTTTAGGTCAATTGTATTACCAAGTCAGACTCCACATTCTTAACTTGTTGTCACTCAAAGATTGTAGATTACAATATCATCTTAATTTTACTTACAAAAAATGTTCATATGCAAATTGATATGAACATCTACATGACTTTTTGAGATTTCAAATGTGTCTGTAGCTCGCCAATTTCGTCATTATCATAATGTCAGACAATATTTCTTTACAGTATATATCTTCAAATTTTAATATGCGTTGTCAGATGAAGAAATCAGTGCCCAATCAGTTTATCTTTTTAAAAATGTAATCCAAAATCTTTTCCACAAACTAGATACTTGGTGATGGCTTACCATAATGTAGCAATTTTCCTCGTTGCAGAAGTCCACCGTAAATTACTACACACTGTTGCTATAATTATATGATTTCCTATGTTATGCCCTTTATTGGGTCATGTGTCTTCTTGTGGAATACAGCTACTATTGTCATTATTGAAGATCTATTGACAACTTGGCACTTATTAAAGAAATGAGCAGTCAAATCAAAGCGCATTCACTTTTCTAAGACAATTTCGATCTAAGCTTTAGAATTCAGCCCATTTCGAATGACATCTTGATTCTAGATTATGACTTCGAATGGCGAAAGACTTTTATCTAACCGAATAGCACATCACAGAATTAGACAACTTGCTCCTTCTCGAATGGATAATTCGTAAATTTTTCTTGCTATTGGAAATGGTAAACAATAAGCTGTCAGCAGACGGTACCAGAGCCAGTGTGTGAGTGGCCTGCGTGCTGTGATATCACTTCGCACACACCAAAACACACGTCTGGCTAGCATTCGATTCAGTGTATGCAGTATGCAGTTAGAAATGCTAAGAAGAGGATGATGGAATCATTAAGTGGACTCATTTTCGTACGCTTGCTACATTTTTTATGATCGGAAGGGAGAAAACTTGTGCGCAATGATATGAATAATATGAAGGAATTGTGGCAATCGAAGCACTTTGCTGGAACTCATAGTAATTCGCAAACGACGCACGACTTTTTCCTATCTCTGCAAGGTATTGGGACTTCCTTTTTGCCCGCTTATTAGGTTCCTTGATGTGCCGTCGAGTTCTAATTAATCATTCTTCCAGCAAACCGAAGCAGATTAACAAAATATATAATTCTATGGTTAGAAGAAAGTCCTTCGCATTTCACCGTGGCACTGGAAACGTACCCTCCATCAATCGTTCCTAGTAAACTTGATAATACGAGTATGTAGAATTGAAGCTCGGCGTTAGTCGTGAATAAAATTCCGTGTGTGGTTCGGTTTGCACTTACTGCGCCTTCACAAAAATGATGCATTGTTCAGGGTCTATAATAGCAGACATTTTTGATATACATTTATATACAAGCATGTAGTGAATATTCTATAAACACTCATGCATCGAAACTAGAAAATGGGGAAGTAAATTCATTTTTAAGTTTTTTGAGTTAAACACAGGGGATGCATTCTCAAGTGCAGTATATGTACGTGGTCCATTAAGCTATGAAGTTTCGTTGGTTTCATCTCAGAAGAAAATGAGCATGACATGCAGTAGATAATTTATTATTTGTTATATCAGATGAAAAATTATAGTTTTCTCAATGAGTTATTTTGGTAAATTTGCTAAAATAAAATCTGCAGCTGACCAGTTGGCAAGAAATCACTTTGTAACGACAACAATACAGTGAAAAAGTATAACTTCCCGCTTTTTGTAAAGTCGATTTTATAAAAAGCACGCAAAACGTTGATAGGCCTTCTATAGTCGATCCTGCAGGATAGCTTGAATGAGCAAGTCTACGTAAATTACCTGGCATTTATTTTAAGAATAAGCAATTGCGTATAGCCTACATACACAATAAATATATATGGTTTTGTAGAGCAGCATCTCCGCTTATATAAGTAACGCATTGAATTACTAGCATTGCGGCATACTAATATTACATGATTTAATCAAGAGAAATTTATGTGAAGAGACCAATCTGCCAAATTGCATTTTATTGCAGCACTCGACATGGTGCGGAGACCTGCTCCATCTTCAGGTGGATGATAGATCATGCAACCATTCGGCCGACAACAACTCGCACCATTCATATTGACATGACGTAAAACGCAGCTGACATAAAGCACGTACAAGATAGATAAAGTGCACTCCTATAACTATGTACAAAGTTGTCTATAAACAATAAAAACAAAACGTCACATGTTGTGATTCATGAGAGGAAAGATTCAAACATATATATATGTACAGAAAAAAAGCGTAATTACAAAATAATAAATAATCAAAAATTGAATATACAAACAAAACAGAAAGAGGAAAAATATTAAAAAAATTAAAAGAATTCAAATTTTAGAAAGAGACTATACTCAACGAATTCATCCTTACTATTTAAAGGGGGAGATGTCTGATTTATGCATGCTTGTAAATCCCCGTTGCTCTCCTTGGTTGAAGATGTTTGGCAATTCGTTCATGGAAACATCTTGATATGCTTCCTATGTAGAATAATTCACACTCTCGACACTGACCTCTGGACACCACAAACTTAGCGTTACATATACGTGGATCATTGATTATGCAGGATCTTTTTGAATAATTACTGTAACATCGTATCTATGCATTGTATCAGTGCCGTGAATAAACCATGCTCTCTCTCTCTTTCTTCGCTGTTGTGATATTTGGGAGACTGCTGATGAACAACGGGAACGTTAAGTCCAGTTTTATTAATCATTTGACGAAGCTCATAGTTAAATTTGTCACTCACAAAAGGAACTTCTAGAATGCACGAATCGCTGAATCCTGCATGATTTGAGCGACGAGAATCTGTGGCCTTCTGCGAATAGCGTTTTCTGTTATGACGGAAATAGCCATTTCTCTTCAATTTCTTGCAGAGATTCATAGTTGCAATTCTCTTGTCTTCTTTATTGGAGAAAAATTCATCCACGCGTCGAAATTCTTCAATGATAGTGTTATTTTTCACAGAAGATGGTAGGGCTGACGAAGATGGATGAAAGTACCTTTATTTGCCTCCATTCAAATACCGATGATGTTAAGTACCATCTCCATCAATACAAATAGCTGTATCCAATACAGGTAAGTGACCATCACTGTCACCATCACTGTGGTGCATATATCAAATTTGATGTTTTGATGAAGAGTATTTACATCAGAAATCATCGTCTGTAAGTTGTGTTGCCCTCTGTCACCAAAAAACAATCATCAATATATCGCAAAGCGTAAGAGGGCAGTTCAGTGTTCGCTGAAAAATAGTCACTTGGGCGAATTTCATCCCGTCCATCCTTCCACGCTCTAGCATCTAAAGATGGTGTTGATACGGTTATTTTTGGTCGCCTTAGCCTAACCCTACTGCGCGAAACCGCGAGGGCTCTCTCATTGAGGTCGGTACAGGCTTCCAAGAAATCTAAATCGGTGCATACTCGAGAAAATGCTTCAATTCAAGACAATGAATCCAGAAAATAAATAAATAAATGAATTAATAGAAAATAAAAGCATTAGAATCCCTAATATTAGTTTCATTCCCATGGAATATTCATCACCACCATGGAAGCACTCACTTGTTGATGAAAACTCATTTAAATTAGATACCGTATATAGCCCAAGAAACAGACATATAGTAATGCATCAAATGGGATTGACATCAGAAGTTGCATAAATTTTTTCAACAATCCAATGTTTTGATAATTGTCATCTGATGAAAGCAAAAATACAATCTCAGCAAAGAAATTCTTTTAAAATGCGCACACATTTATCGACCTCTTATAGCATAAAAGAAGAGATAAATGTAATAGTTGCAAACAACATCTGCTCAGATATCCCTGGATCAACTTCAGACGCATTTACTAATCATGGATGTTTACCAGGCGCTTGATTGCACCAGTGAATCGCATCCTACAAAGATTATATAAATACAATAACTTTAAATAGATACTCTAGGGAATACACTTGTCACACCTATTGCTAAACTTCCAGAAACAACAATAGATGAGCGCATAGGGGAAACGCACGTTCTCACTCCCTGCATGCCGTTACTATGACGCGCTTCTCTGCAGTCGACTGGAAATCCATCAAAAGAACCAATCAGACAGCAAATATCGGATGTTATTTCTGTTATTGACAGACAATGTTGACGGATTTTATCGAGGATGTCTCACGCAAATCAGGCCTCCTCCTCAACTATCAATCAAGATGAAAGTGAAGGCAATGAGGATGCCTTTGACTTAATTATTGGTGATTAGGTTCAAATTAGAACTTTAGGCCTACTACTACCTTTAGACTTAGGCTACCAGCATAAGGAGATGCATTGAACAGTTTCTCCTAAATTCTGAATTCCTGTGAAAGTAATGTTTTTTGAATAAATCCAGGAACCGGAGGGTATTTATATTTGCCATGTTTAAATTTCATGTGAAAGTATCAACTATGCTGCTCCTTTTGTCCTGTCCAAATAAAGCAAATGCTTATAATATTTACAACTAAAGACTAATCTACGCTTCATGCCATGCTGTAAATCGTTGGATACGAAAATTACATACAAACATATACCAAAATCACATACAATTTGAAACTAACAATTGATACGAGATTCTCGTATGTTTACAGAGATCTGGTATGTTTTTCATGCCACATCTCACTTACTTTCGTATGTGATTGGTATGTAGCGATACGAACTATTCTATCTGTGATTGGCTGTTTTACATTGAAATGCGAGTTGTTGGTATGTTTTATATACGAGATCCGATGCAAATTCGTCCTCATTCGTACGTCTCTCGTATGTAGAGCTTTAAGTCACATAGCAATATATATATATATATATATATATAAAGATATATATATATATATATATATATATATATATATATATATTACATTCTACTGAAATACTAGCATTTTTCAGCAATACCAGTCGTGAATATTTCTTTGTGACAGTGTTGTATTTAACTAGATTAGAGTTATTGTGATTCTTATGCTCTATGATCATGTCGTCGTTGCTACTTGCCTAGTAGCATCAACAGGACTCTTGGTTAGCTCTATTTCATTAACCAAGTTAATTAACATCAATTCATTTAAGCGATTTCTTTCGTGCAACCATGTTGACTCATATCAATTTTTTATCAATTTCATTTTATGTTTGTGACCGAAAATTGAACGGACTAACAAAACAGTGTGATATCCCTATTGATCAAACCTATTACTATGACCTTAATTCATGAAGAAGGCACACATGCAACACCTGCAACACTTGGTTCAGGGCAAGTAGTGCATCTGCAACACCCTTGCCGGCGTCCCTGTATGTAGACCAAGCACATTAAGCAATTGAATCTAGTCATCGAATTTATGGAACTATCGGATTTAGTTACATTGTATTCTTTATAATCACTATTTCTGAGGGTTACACCTCGGCCCATACTAGCGAGCTAGTTCCAAGCTTTGTGCAAGCGATGGGCGAATCGACCCATCGTCACCTGTAGGAACTTCGTGCAGCGTGATGCTGCCATAGCGTGTTATAGGCTAATCATCGCAACAGAATGATTTTGACTTCCTCCATGGATCTTGGTATTCTCTAGTTTGATTGGGTTTGATACAAAAGGCGCATGTGACGTAAGTAAGTGTTTATTTCTGATATTGAAAATCAATAAATGCACAAAAATACAAGTCACAAAATAAGTCAGGTACAATCAACCGGAGAAAAAGAGAAAGAGAACACTGTCACACAACTGGAAAATACTACATGGTTTCATTCAAGACAACACACATCCAAGGTATGAATGAATGGAGTCTTCTGGCAGTTTTAACATTTGGAAGACATAAATGACCGCTACGTACCATTGAAAAGTAGCAATAATGCGGAGGATGCTCCTCGTTTACTTCACATTTCTTGAAAATGAGGATGCACGGTCTTTCAGAACCACAGAAAACAAGGGAAACTTATTGCGCGTACAGTCTTTACCGCAAATCAATCGGTGAGCACGATGAAATGTTTGCAATTTTAGCTCGATGGATTTTGGAAGCCAAGAAAACAGAGGAGCGGCATAGAGTAAAAGATTACAAATCAGTGAATTATACACAATGACAAACTGGTCAGAAGACACAAGCGGCTTTAACGTTCGAATTACGTACAGTCTTTCCGAAGCAAGTTTCAAAATTTCGCTGAAATGAAGATCCCATGTTAAATTCTCGCTCCAATGAACACCCAAAATTTTCACGGTATCTGAAACCTTGATAGATGGATATAAAGTGTCAGACTGTTCTCCATGATAGAAAATCATCTGCGAGGATTTCTCGAGATTTAGTTTCATCCTCTTATCGATCCATTCTTGTACATGCCCCAGATTGCTCGGTGTGAGATCGCGAGAAATTGGCGCAATGAGAGTAACATCATCCGCGTAAATAACCATGGATGATTCTGATGACACACGCAAAGACCCCATGAAGGCAGCAAAAAGAAAAGGACCTAAAATGGACGTGAAACGTTTGAAGTAAGTTAATGTTTCCCATTGTCATTGCGGGGCAATACCGACAACGAATTTCACGATAGTGTAGCTTGCATTATTTCGCGATGTCAAATGTGGGAACATCCTGCATTGTCATCTGCCACGTTTCTGGGAAAAAGCCAATGTTAGTTACAAAAGATAGCACCATATAAGGTTCGACAGCACTACTGTGGTCCATCAAAATTGCTTTGGCTGATTGATCAGCCGTTCTATGACATGAACGAACGAACGGGTCTGAAGGCTAATGAAAGGAAGATCGAACGAACGGGAAAAATATAACCGTTCAAATCCCATGGCTCTTGTCCATCAATCAATTACAACTGGTGTTCGTGAATAGTCAATTAATTGTAATTGAAATTCTATGATTGAATTAATCGGACGTGAATTACTCAGCCGTCGCCCCAGTGGAGGGGGGCCTACCGAAAACTTTATCTTACTCCTGAACGAAGGTAGATGCGAACTCCAAATTTAAAATAGCTCATTTTCTACGTATTCAACAGCTTTCCACCAATTTTGAACAACATCGGCTTCATCTTTTCGTCACAATGAGAGTTCAAACATTTAAATGCACGACAGTTTTGTCTAAGTTTTCATTATTCTCGCTTTCAATGTTTTCATCTGTCCTTATGCAATATTAAAGCTGTTCGAATTTATAAAAGAAAGTGTTTTTGTGTCAATTGGAACAGAAAATGATAATTCCTTGTAAATCGTGGGTGCTTGGCAGGAACGGACGTCTCTGCAGCTCTGTGATTCGGAATTTGGAATTTTATCATCTCTTCATGTCCTCATCGCGTCGTCATCTGTGATCTGTATATCATTATAATCCTCAAGTCGTGCTGAATCTTTTGGTCGTCGTCATTTTCATGTGCTCCGCGTCGTTCTCAAGTGATATCCTTCTCAAGCCATTCTGAGTTGTGTTTGAACTGTCGAGTTGGTGGTTTGATGCCGTCGATAGCACAATTGTCAAGGTCATTTCGCAACGGTCTCTTATTCGATGTTTGGCTTATCTAGACTTCGGATTACTTTTGTTGGTCAATATGATTGTGGTGTAGTGGCTACCGCGCCAGTTCTGGATTGGTTGACCTGGAAGCCTTGGTTCGAGCCCTATCACGAACGAGTATTTTTTTGATTTTGCTGATGAGATACATTTACGGTCTTTGATTTTTGTTACACTTGTTCAATTGACTATGATGAACTTCAGCAATCTGCTGGACTTCCGCAAAAGATTCAAAAGTAAACTATGCATTGGACAGATCAATGTCAATTCTATTAGAAAGGAAGGTGATCGGCCATTACTCACTCTGAAGCACGATTATCTAGATAAACTGAAGCTGGACATACTATGTGTGCAGAAGGCGAAAGTTGACAGCAGCACAGCTGATACAGAACTTCTATCGACTGGTTACCGCCTTTTTCGTGAAGGCAGGAGAAAGCAAGGCGGTACATGTCTGTATTTAAAGGATACCATTGCAGCAACACGAATTCCAATCATTTCTAAAAATCAACGACTAAAGGCTATTGAATGCATTGCAATCCATGTGATCTCACCGAACTCACGGCTAGTGCTTGTGTGCATTTACAGGCGTCCTACCATTGCTCTAACACTCGCTCGTGAAGAGCTTCAAGACATTTTGACTATTTGCAGCTCAATTGAGTCTGACATCGTTGTCGTTGGTGATCTGAACCTTTGTGCAAAAGGGACTCATAACAAAAGTCATGCAGAACTGTTTGAAGACATCTGCTGTCAGTTTGATTTGCAATGTCATAATAAGCAAACTACTCGTCCAGCAAGCGGCTCGTGTATTGACTTTATTCTAGCCCCTGATGGCATAGTATCGGAAGTGGTTGTGCATGATCCTGATCTTTCAGATCATTGTATGGTAATTTCATCTTTGTCATGTAACCGTCCAGCGCAAGCAAGAAAATCATTCATGTGTCGATCTTTCAAAAACTTTGACCCTAAGAAATTTCTTGCAGACTTGATGCTGTCGCTGCCAGCTTTGAGAGTTTGCGAAATCTTTGAATCGATGGATGACATGTGTGTGCATTTCCAACAAATTTACACTGAAATACTCGATGCTCATGCACCGTGGAAAGAAGTTACCATAAGAGCAGATAGCCATCCTTGGTTTAACGCTGAAATCGCCCACGCCCGACGCCAGAAGCATATGTGGCTTAATCGTACCCCAACTGACAAAATTACGGGCAGACGAATGAAAGATTCTTATGCTTGGGAGCAGAAAACCTTTTGGCAGAAAGCAGAAAGGCAACTGAGCAACAAATATGCAGTCTTGTATTTCAAGGAGAAATGTGAAGCAGATAAGTCGAAGGACTTTTACAAGACATTCGGAAAATATTTTCAAAGCAGGAAAGCCAAAGATCAATCAAAGATAATCTTAGTTGAAGAAGAGAAGAAGGAATACTACATGGATGATGATAAAGTTGGTGCCAGATTTGGTGCATTCTTTGAATCTCTTGTAACTGAACCATCTGATGATGCTCCACAGAACTTTTCAAATGACCACATTAGTTTACGCATAATAAAAGCAGGGTTCACAGTGGGGACCACTGGTATGGAACGTCTTCCTAAATGACCTGTTGGTGTACGTTTCCCTTCTTGGTGTCCAGATTGCTGTCTATGCAGACGATATTACTCTATGGTTTGTTGGCACCAATGCTACCGAAGTTCAAAGAAAGATGGATGATGTCATGCCAATGGTGCTGAACTGGTTATGCCAAAACCAGCTAATAATCAATATCAGCAAGTGTCAGTTCCTCGGGTTAGGAAAAGCCTCAGATGACCTCATCTTTCGAATGAATGACATGTACGTCCCAATTTCACTGCTTGGAGTTACAATCGACAGAAAGCTTCAGTACGACGAGTATGTGAAAGGCATCTCCCGCAAAGTAGCCTGGAAACTTTGTGGCATCACTCGCATCAAACGATGGATAAGTAAGGAGAGTCGATGGGGACTTATCCAGACTTACATCGTACCGCATTTTGAGTATGCCTCTCTCCTTCTCTGCTTCGCTTCGTCCTCTTCTCTAAGGAGACTCAACAGCATGTTTGAAAAGTGTATGCGGCATGCCCTCAGAGACTACAACAGTCTTCTACATGAGATTAAATCAGAGCTTGACACTTTAAGTTTGGATGAGAGAAGACATCGCTCATTGTTCCGTTTCATGAAGCTAATAGAAAATTCCATGACACTAATTGAGTCCAGAGGAAGGGAGTTCTTCATGACCGAGGGACAGTTTTCTATGGGCTATTCACCATCATCTGTCATGGAACTGTTCAATTCTGCATCGTCCAGGGCCCGTCGAAGTGTTTTTCATCAGCCGAAATGGAATACAGTTACAGTTGGTCAACATTCCATCAGATACTACGGTCCTCGTTTTTGGAATAAGCTGCCACTACAGATCCGCTGCCGAGGCTTCAAGACAGACGCTGTGACAAACGCCATCAGACGCTTCCTCCAACAAGATTCCGGAATCTCACGTGACTGATAACTGCATGTATACATCTTACTTATGCTGACTTTGAATGCCTTAATTAACTACTGTTTTATGATTCCTTGTACATGTATGTATATGTAGTCACACCCAAGAAGTTGCAGTGAATAAAAGTTTTTCATTTCATTCATTGTAGATTCTATCTAGACCTCGACGTTTTGAATTCAAAATTTAAAATTGTGAAATTTTCGTAATTGAACCGGATTACAAAATACAAACTTTCTAATATTTATTGGTATCTCTGATCTCAACGACCTTGACGAGCATTCATTCATTTGGTGTATTTGCTTTGAATTTGGTCCAATGGTTTCTGAGATAGGACAAGAAATAATATCCATAGTAAAAAATCATCTTTTTACCTTTGACTTTGCATTTGATCTCCACAACGACCTTGAATATCAAAACATTGATAATTTTCTGACTCGTCATGATAAGAAATCTCTTTTGGTGCATTTTGTTTTGAATTGGACCTTTAATTTTTGAAATAAGCAAAGGGGCGCTGAGAGCTCCTCTGCAGGGCGCGTTTGTCAAAACACCCCAATGGAGCGAGGGTTGACAATCAATTTATTCATTCAAATAAACAAAGACATTTTCGACAAAATCTCTCACTCATCCTCTTCAAGGGCTTAAATGAAAGCTGCATGGCCATCATTTTTAATTGGAAGCTGAGCAATCAATTGGCTGAGAGCGATCAATTTTTTGTAGTTATGGGTTACCTCCCCACCCACATTTTCAAATTTGTCTAAAAAGCCGTAGAAATGAATCAATCACCACAAAACTTTAAACACACGTCAGTGAGGATATTCTCTAATGACATACCAAAATTTGGGCAGATCGGAGAAGTACTTTTGAATTAAGAGCGATAACTTGAAGTGCAGCGATGCCGGCAACTTGATCTGACTTGTCAGTGACCTCATCGTCTGAGCAGAAAGCAATTGAGGTCAACAACTTCATTTCCCTACAATTCGTTAGGCGATGATGACCAGGTTGATTCTGATTGATTCTAGAGGTCATCCTTCCTAGAAACGGAAGCCGGAAAGCACACACTTCAGCACCCTCACGAAACTTTTCATGAGAATATCGGATTCATTAGATTTTTATGAGAGCTCATGAGATTATGATGATTTTCATGATATTCTCATAAAAAACATGTAACTCATGATGCTCTCATGATGTTTTGATGATGAGTGGTGATGAGTACATTCATGAGGTTCTCGTGAAGATTGGTTTATAAGTAGTAACGTAGGCATGCTAACCTTGAAAGGAAAGTGCCATAAGAAAGCTTATTCAATCCTCAAAAAACTGCAAGTTTAGTCTAAAAAAATAGAATATATCATAACGATGCGCAACAGCATTTTCGAAATTATGCATACATCATTTAACTTTACAATTACCATTACCATGCAGGATGTTGAAAATAGACAACCACGGTTCATATCTTGTCATGATAAATAATGGTATATCATTGCGCATTCAGGAATACTATTGTGGACATGGCGTGCGAATGCTGTGGAGAACGTGGCTAGGCTAAGGAACCCGCAATAACTAAATGCCAGAAAAATTAAATTCAGAAATGCGAAGACGTTCCAAATCCGCAGGATATCTCATGAGATACAGTATATATATATATATATATATATATATATATATATATATATATTAGAGCACATTAATGCATTATATTCGTGTATATATTGAGCTTCGCATGCAACACATCGTGAGACACGTGAGATTAAGCAGCATAAATAGAATTCAAAAGATCGCTTTTTCGATGACATTTTATGTTTCAAATGACAGGCTTCAATCTGGAACTCATTTTGAAAAACATCCGAGGCAGACGCAATATTGCAAATTAAAGACCCACTCTTTTCTAAGAAAATCAAAATTTGGCCTGTGTAACAGTCTCTAATTCCCTGACTGAAGTTTGCTCCAAGTAACTTTGACCTACAGAGCTTCTCTCACCAGTCCAAAGTTACTGCCCTTCAACGATTTTTTCTTGCTTGTTTCTCAGGGTGTTTCTTATCTAAACCAGTGTTATTTTGTCAATCTAAGTTAGCTGAGCAGACTAATTTGCGAGGTCAGGGTCACCAAGCGGAAACATCCTGCCCAAAAGATAAATTTTAGCATTGACTGAAAGCTCTTAGCCATTTTAATAATACATTTCAAGCCCATCAAAGTGTTTTCTTACTTGCTTCAATTATTTATTATCAATATTGGCTCAATGGCACCTCCACTTCTCCAGTTCACTTGATGATTTCACATCCTCTCCTCGGCATTGCTCACTGTATAGTGCATACATTGAATCGAAGCCAAGTGCTGTGCAAATTCTGTGCACACACGAGTAACAATAATGCGTCGAACAGACTAAGTCAGATCAAACTATTGACATCGCTACAATTCACGTTATCGTTTCTAATGCAAAAATTACTTGTTCGATCTGCATAAATTTTTGTATGTGAGTAGAAAATGTGCTCAAGTACGCCTACTTGAATTTTGGTGATGATTGATTCTTATTTGCAGATTTTAGACAAATTTGAAAACCTGGGTAGGAGATAACCCATAAGTACCCAATTCTTGAAGGCTAGTTGCTTGAGAGCTGCTAGCATTGTCTTGACCATTTTTCACGATTTTTCACGTCCGTAATGCTACGGTTGCGGTTAATGACTCTTTTTGAAAAGATTTATCAACGATTGCCACCTGCCGGTCGCCTGACTAAAGTTTTCCCGTTCAAAGTTGCTCCTATAGCTCCGCAGTAACTCTTTAGTTTTAGTCAAAGGTAAAGTTGCCTAGCATAAACAGTCTTAAGTATTTTGAGCTATATTTATAAGAAATTTTAGATTAATAATGCGTGCAAAAAGTTAGCATTGTGTGCTAAAATTTATCTTTTGGGCAGGATGTTTCCGCTTGGTGACCCTGACCTCGCAAATTAGTCTGCTCAGCTAACTTAGATTGACAAAATAACACTGATTTAGATAAGAAACACCCTGAGAAACAAGCAAGAAAAAATCGTTGAAGGTCAGTAACTTTGGACTGGTGAGAGAAGCTCTGTAGGTCAAAGTTACTTGGAGCAAACTTCAGTCAGGGAATTAGAGACTGTTACACAGGCCAAATTTTGATTTTCTTAGAAAAGAGTGGGTCTTTAATTTGCAATATTGCGTCTGCCTCGGATGTTTTTCAAAATGAGTTCCAGATTGAAGCCTGTCATTTGAAACATAAAATGTCATCGAAAAAGCGATCTCTTGAATTCTATTTATGCTGCTTAATCTCACGTGTCTCACGATGTGTTGCATGCGAAGCTCAATATATACACGTATATAATGCATTAATGTGCTCTAATATATATATATATATATATATATATATATATATACTGTATCTCATGAGATATCCTGCGGATTTGGAACGTCTTCGCATTTCTGAATTTAATTTTTCTGGCATTTAGTTATTGCGAGTTCCTTAGCCTAGCCACGTTCTCCACAGCATTCGCACGCCATGTCCACAATAGTATTCCTGAATGCGCAATGATATACCATTATTTATCATGACAAGATATTGAACCGTGATTGTCTATTTTCAGCATCCTGCATGGTAATGGTAATTGTAAAGTTAAATGATGTATGCACAATTTCGAAAATGCTGCTGCGCATCGTTATGATATATTCTATTTTTTTAGACTGAACTTGCAGATTTTTGAGGATTGAATAAGCTTTCTTATGGCACTTTCCTTTCAAGGTTAGCATGCCTACGTTACTACTTATAAACCAATCTTCACGAGAACCTCATGAATGTACTCATCACCACTCATCATCAAAACATCATGAGAGCATCATGAGTTACATGTTTTTTATGAGAATATCATGAAAATCATCATAATCTCATGAGCTCTCATAAAAATCTAATGAATCCGATATTCTCATGAAAAGTTTCGTGAGGGTGCTGAAGTGTGTGCTTTCCGGCTTCCGTTTCTAGGAAGGATGACCTCTAGAATCAACCAGAATCAACCTCTAGAATGACTTTCATTTCATTTAAGTGCCTGTAAGAAGAGGAACGTTGCTAATAGTGACTAAATTGAAATGTGCATGCCCAGACTAAGACCAATGTAGATCAAATATGCACTGTTGGTTTATCTCAGACCATTTGTGATGAGATATCTATGCTCAAATTCGAATAGTTGTATTCGCACTGTTTGCTATTGATTGAAATAATTCACAGGTACGCGTTGGTAATTGATTGCATGTTTTAAAGATTTGAATTGAAATAGAAAGAATGAACATTTAAGCTCACTTCCCTTCACTTCACGATGTCCTTAACTTTCATTGTCGTATGAATGGCAGGAATGCAATTCAGACATCTGCCCAAGGTATGTGGCATCAGCATCAGAATTCGACTGTTTCAGAATTCAAGGACACTGGCGACTAAAGCAATCAACCAGCCTTTATTGAGAGTAATGACTTGATCGAACAATTATTTCATCCTTCAATTTCACTTCGTTCTGCCTCCAGCAAGTTGAGCAAGCCAGATTCGACCATTCGAGATGATTTGAAAAGGAACATTTGAATGAAATTGCCATTGAACACCAGTTCGAACAGCTAACGATCTTGAAATGTGCATTAAGTTCAGAATTAAACGTTTGCCATTCATTGAAAGTGACATTTAGTCACATTAAAACAATCAAATGCGTGCAAAATGTGGTGACTGTTACAGATTGTTCTTCCTAGAAATGGAATCCGGAAAGAAAACATACTACAGCATGGACTAAGACAGAGTTGCAAAAGTTTTAACCCATCCGATATTTTTTGTTTTGTTATTTTTTGGCCTAATTTTGTATAAGTGTAGATTAGACCATAAAACTATTAAATTCATCAGTGCTTTTTATCAAAATACTTGTTTTGGGATAAAACTTTGAGATATTCTCAAAACATAAGACTAAAAAGTAGACTTGAAAATCTTTTCACCTTTGAGTCACAAATGCCTGAAATTTCCTCTCATCCTCTCAGTCTGTTCAGCGCCACTTTCTGCTCACCTGCTCACTCCATTTAGTGCCACTCTTTGCTCACCCGCTCACTCCATTTAGTGCCACTTTCTGCTCACCTGCTCACTCTCTTCAGTGCCACTTTCTGCTCACCTGCTCACTCCTATCAGTGCCACTTTCTGCTCATCCGCTCACTTCGGCCGGTGGCACTTCCTGCTCACCCGCTCACTCCTGTCAGTGGCACTTTCTGCTCACCCGCTCACTGCACTCGTTGGCACTTTTTGCTGTTCCACCGAAAGATAGAATCTTTTTCTTTTCTAGCATAAGTTTGTTCAAGTTTTACATTTTCAGAATATCAGTAATTTATTTGGAAAGATAGGTTAAATGCACACATCGTGTACTTTGACAATTTTCAGAACACGGAGGGAAAAATCAAAGAGAAAAAAATTATGATTGCGACAATGTTGACGAGCATGAGGCACAACACTTGTAGGACGTGGAACCAGAAGCCCATGTTGCACGCTATTTACAATTTTTGTTTCTGTCAATCGTTCTACATCGATTTCGATAAGGATGATTCGAGCTATTATCGATTCTGCCATTTCTTTTTCATTTTCACATGAAGCGTAATCCATGATAAAAATAGCAGTGAAAGTAAAATTCTTGAATTTTTAGAAACATCAGGGCAATGAAATTATCATAATCATTGTTATGTTTACCATCTAGAAATCAATCTCTCATTGTTAGAGAAAGTGTTGAGCAATGATAAGTTGACATCTCTGGACAATGTAAAAGCGTCAAACAAAAATGTAGAAACACCGCAGTGGCAGGGCCTTCACAATAAGATTTGTAAAATCTTCTTAATGGAAAAATGTAGGTGATTGTTGTATTCGAAGACCAGTTGTGTTTTAGAAAACAGGGATCAATATGTTGGTTGAGTGAAAGCGTTGTTGTTTGATATCTATGCTCAGTTTACTCCAAAGATGAATGATTGAAGTGATTTTCAGCAATGGCTGTTTGACGTGGTCTACTCCACAAAATAATGTATTGAATTTTTGGCTTGTGTGGAAAACTGAAGTGTTTATTACTTTTGAAGAACTAGAAATAGATCCGAAGACACCCGGATATGATTGAACACCATGTCATGTGAAATTTGACACTTAGAAAGTTAGAATTGACTGTCTTCGATGCTAATTTTTGTTAATTGATGATATTTTTCTGCTCCTTCCAGATGGTCTCCTCACCTTGTGACATTGTCAAGGAGATGCTTCAGTCAAAGGAATTTCTCATTATCATTGTCATTTTAAATTGTCATTGTCATCAAAAATGACTCCACGTTGGTCCTTATCTTTCAAACAGCAGGAGTCAGATTTCAATATCAACTGACCATCTTGAATGCAAAGGAAACTCATGCTGGAGAATGGAATTGCAGTGCTGTCAATGATCGTGGAAAGGCTGCTGCCCACATACTTCTCCAAATTGAAAGCTCTACAACGCATGTGATCTCAATCGTCATGGGAGTAGCAGCAGTGATGATTATTGCATCTTTTGGTATTGGAGTTTGGATGCTTAAGCGTCGTTACAAGGGAATAACACTGTCGTTTCAATTTTCAGTTTTTCCATCTGAAGATGTGGGTTGACCCGAAATATTTCCTTGTCGTCATTTGCTTCATCGATTTATCATTATCAGAATTGTTGCTTGAACTATTATTTACATTTATAGGAAAGTGGACATGATCAAATATATATTCCACGACGATCACCCAATTTTCGGAGAATTTTGCGGCACTTAGTCTTCGATTTTGCTGATTTTCGGAAATATGTTTACTATGCAATAGAAAACACCAAATCTAAAATAGTAGCTTCCAATCTGGAATATAACGGGATCTAGAGCTATTTTTAGAAATTTGATTTTTTTCAAAAATTCTCAAAATTTGAATTTTCACGCAGCTGTAACTATTTTCTGTTTAATCGTTGCTCAACCGAACTTTCCATGCAGCATCAGCTCGGTATAAAGGAGCTCTTGTATGAATTTCAAAGCGCAACTGGCATGTAGAACGAAGCTGCATGGTTCCAAAGATGCTGAATAAAAAGGGTACAATTTTCGGTGAGTGTTTGGAAACTTGCGATGGGATATTTCGCAAATGCCTATGTAGGCCAAAGCAACGACCATAGGGATCAGCCTACGACTGACGCTGGGGTCGCTTGCAAACGTCTTCCATGCTGCTATTGATGTAGGTCCACTGGTAGCACTGACATTTTGTGCCATCCAAACTGATTGAATAAAAGCAGAACTGCACGATAATTAAGATATCAAAACTAATTTATCAAACGTTTGCTCTGAAAAACGTTCATCTCTTAAAGTTTCCTTTTCAATTTGCAATTCTAAAAGAATGGTCATTCCTATTGCATATTCAATGTTAACATCCTTTGCAGACATCAAATAGTATTTTCAGAATTATAGACTCCAGATGCCCGCAAGCGAACAGAAGAACAGAAAATCATATTAACGATAGACACGTTTAAGCAGCACTCATACTACTTTGGCATTGATAAAAGTAGTACTCATCCATATTTAATGCTACAACGAAATCTCTCACCGAGCTACACGTATATACACAATTTCTCAGGATGCTGGGTGGCAATTTCCTAGATGATTAGACTAGAGCTATATTTTTTTGTCAAATTGGGCACTCTATGTAACTCCTACGCTGCAATTTCGAGCAGTAGGCCTATTTGGTTTGGAATTTTCTCAAAAACGTGTTGAAAATTCCAAGTGTGACCTAATTTTAAAAAGCGCGGGAACCATGCTGCGATAAAATAGCTAGAAGACAACACAATATGTGCTTACTCATCACGTCACCGTATTCGTGTGTGCATGAATGGACAGTTGAATGATCATAGATTTCAGCCAAATCAAAAACTTAAAGGATGTTGCGAAAGTTTAAATAATAGGCATATTCTGAATCGATTCTGCACGAGAATGCCATGAATTAACCCATCGAATTAAACCATAACTACTATCAATGTCATGAGTGTTCGGATGCCGATAATTTCCATTTAACAGTGTGACCACATAGCGTTACGACGTTACGATTTTCAAAATTCTCTATTAAACAAATTTGTGAACAAAAAGCGGATCTGAATAGACAGTGTGATATGAATCACTTACCTTGCTTCGCACCTAAATTTTGGAAGCTTTATAGGTTGGTTGAAAGTCATGAGACGAAAAAATGTCATTTTTCCGTTGCGACGCTGCACATGTAAATTCAGAGATGCATGTCAATTTTGTAACTAAATAAAAGAAAGTGCTCGACTTTTTACTCGAATTAGTAGCAAGCATCTGCTATATTTGAATAAATTAGAAATACATTAGTACACTAAAATGAAAATTTTAAAAATGATAATTTTTCATTTTTTTCTGTTTTTATTACAGAATTAATTTAATTAATTTTTTTTGTAATGATAGTCAAATTTCCGTGGTAAATTGAATGTTTTTCTGGAAAACATAAGTGTCAAGGATGGTATCTGTGCAATCAAAAGTAAGCTCCTATAGGTACTTCAGAAAATTACCCAGAAGTTGACATTCGCGTGGAATTGCCCATATATATAGGTATACCTTTATTATCATGGAGTTTCGGATTTCTGTGATCAGATCTTTCATGTCTCAATGGACTGCGTGCTTGAGGCCGGTGCAGATATCGCACTCCCTCAATTTCAGTTTCCTGCCGGAAAATCTCGGTTACATCTTCTAATAAGAAACTTTAGCCTTCCTCCTTGTGCCACGTTTTATTTTC
>CAJQUW010000113.1:0-86141 GCA_907163375.1 Prostheceraeus crozeri | reverse complement strand
TTGAAAACTTTTTTATGCTATTCAAAGAGCCAGCATTCAACAGAGGCTTGTAAATAGGTAGAAATTTGTGTATTGCAAAAGCTAAATCACGAATGAAATCATCACTTGAATTTTGAATCAATTTACACTTCTTCTTATTATCATGTATCCTGTTTAACTTTCGCAACGCCTTTTTAAACTGACTTGAAGGTTTGAAGGACCGTTTCGATTGACGAGAAGATGCCTTCCGTTTTACAGACATTTTTATTCTAATATGGAAATAGATAATACAATTACAATTTTTGCTTAGTACTTACAACATTATATACAAAAGTTTACAAGCATTCACACAGAGTTTGTTGCTGGTACTTATAAAATTACATAAAACACTTAACAAGTTGTAGAGGGAAACTGATATACACTCACATCGGCTAGAGTCTGATTTGTAGCATTTATGAGCCGCTCAATGTCTTTCATTAGATGTTTTGAAATTGGACAGCACATACAGCAGGGCTTTGAATGGAAAGTCTTTAAAATATTTGCATAGTATGCCCGCAAACTGATTACCTCAGAATGTCCTTGAGCAGCCACATTGATGCTTACTGATGGCGGTCCACTGAACAAGTCCAGTTTGCATTTGTCACCCTTCTCGTCATAGTAGCTGGAGGTGATAATGTCATGGAGACATGTGTTGAGTTTCCGTTGGATACTGGTGCACCAACAGCGAGAGTATTCCGGTACAATCTCCGTTTGAGCTAGTGGAGAAATACTTCATTGAGCCAAAATCTTGCAACTCGTGTAAGAGCGTTGTTCACGACTCTCATTAGCATTCTCTGCACCACAACGTCCTCTCCGCAGCGGAAATACTTCACTATTTACTCCATCAGATCCACCAAATCCGCTTTATAGCCAGTTATATTCACGGCAGAATAAAATATATTGCCAGTGAAGAGTTGACTTCGGTAAATTATTGAAATGGGAATGTTGGTAGTGAACGACATGCTGATTGACATTGTATTAGCCTCAAATTATGCTTGAAATAGAACGGTACAATGTCCTCCATGACCTCCTTATATAGAAAAGTCACACAAAGACACAATAGTGACCAATCACAGACCTACATGATGACTCATCATGCACGATATACAGTGACTGTTGAAGATATTTCTTCATCACAAAGGGGACAAGATGAAGTTTCAAAGGGTACATAACATGTAGAACACATAACGCTATGAGAACATGGCAAAAAGAGAAGGGATCGTTCCTGTTTAAAACATTTAACGCAGTTCCGTTCACATAATAATTTAAATGTCTCTTGTTCTAATTTCCTTCTGAAGTCACTTTTATTGGGAGAACTTTTTATTAAAACACTGTCAGATGTCTCCTTCTTTCCATATCGTTCCAATTTGATCCTCCTAATTTCACCATCATTGCAGTGTAGCATGGAGAAATCCTCTATCCACCTGCGATCCAAATTGTGATTCATGGCATGCTCATCTAGATCCATTAGTCGATCAACTAAATCACCAGCGTTGATATTTTCACTGAGATTTGTTACAGTTTCTATGGCTTTGAACGAATATCCAAGGTCTCTTGCGACAACCCACGACGTTGGGATACTAGTCATCATTATGTATGTCATCAAAAAACTAACTCATATTTATAGCATAGTTTGTCTACGTAAAAGGAAAATCAATGTGTCATCTTGATTACAATGGTTGCAATAGTCACAATAGTCGCAATTGAGCAAACCCATTCAAAATCAAACAACGGACGTCTATCGGTACGTACCCAAGTGCTCAGAACCAAACCACACAAGTTCGATCATAGACGTTCCCAAACACAGTGTACTCAACTGAGTGTACCAAACACATGTACCTATCCAGTAAAACAGATCTCATACAAGTTCCTATTCATAACACCGAATTATACATGTACCTATCCATGTGCCTATCGATAACTAAATTATACATGTACCTATCCATGTACCTATCCATGTACCTATCGATAACTAAATTATACATGTACCTATCCATGTACCTATCCATGTACCTATCCATGTTCCTATTGATAACACTAAATTTTACATGTACCTATCCATGTACCTATCCGTCGCAAGTAGGGCACAGTTTTCACTACTCTTAGTCAATTGAATTATGCATCAAAGCTTGCCTCATTTCTCGTTCTTTCAAAAGTGACAGTTATTGGCTTTTCATTATCTGTAAAGAACTTCCAAATAAGTACACTTTTTTTGCCAAATTTTGGATGAAATACCGTACCATGTTCAGCTCAATAAAATGTTGAAGACTATAATGAATCCTTCTCAGGGATGTCGTGGTGGGGTAAACAGCGTTACCCACTGCTCAAAAAGACTTTTTAGCGCTACCCTCACTGCTCTGAGTTCCATTTAGCGTTGTCCCACTGATAGTTCCTCATTTTACATTCTGAAAGCATCAATTCATCTCAGATTTTATGATTCGCACGATTCGCTTCATTGGACCCCCACTATAAAAATGGAACCATTTTGGCTTCTTCACCATCGAGACTTTAATGACTTATGATCAAAGAAAGTGAATCGAGTCACTGAAGATAATAATAAGTCATTTTGGTAGGCGTTCTGTTGTAATTGTTTTAGATTTATTTGAATATAGAATATTATTTTAAAAAAATTGCTTCAACTTGTAAACCATGTACGCATAATAAATATTAGACTATTTTTTAATTGGTTTGATAACTGATTATTTTATGATGTAGGGCCTACATGCCAAAGGCTTACATGTTCACATGCATTGTACATGTATCAGTACAGTGCATGTATTTACGATAAGTATGGTACTATACTACATTATTAAAATGTGTGTATATAACTGTATATGTATGCAGGCCTACCTCAATGCGTCATTGATTTTATCGAAACTTTTAACACAACTTTATCAAATTTGATGATTATGATCTGCGAAAATCATTAAAAACATAGATATCGAGCGTTACCCCATTACTGGAAATTTTACCATGACATCTCTGATCCATCTCATCTCGAGACTTTGAATCTCTGGATTCGATATTTGAAAACTTGGGCGAGATCTCGAGATCTCGGTTTTTGAGATCTCAACCTAACACAACTCTCATGGTTGAAGTGAATGAAGGAGCATTTATGCACACGAGCCAATCCTCAGAATTCTTTGTCATCATTTTCGCTCAATGTTCTCCAATTGGGTCGCAAGTGATAAGAAGGATACAGAAGTGACGGAGTTCTCTTACAACGTGTGTAGAGCATTTTTGGAATATCTGTACACTGACAGCGTGAATTTGAGTGCTGAAAATGCCATTGGATTCCTCGATCTTGCCAACTCATACGCTGAAAATCATCTAGGGGGCTATGTGATCGTAATCAATCATGATTTATGATGCTGCTATCAAGTATTCAGCAAAAGCATTGGAAGAATACTGCTTTCGATTCGCCGTCAATTATATAACAGCCGTACATCGTGGTTATGAAGTAGAACAACACTCGCAAGCCTAGGCACGCGAGAACGATTTTTTGGTTAGGGGGTCTAAAATCTTAGGTGTTACAAAATGAATTTTTTGCCGGTTAACTGATGCATAACTACCACTCAGTCTGGCGGATTCTGTATTCGTCTTGGATCACACACTGATATTTCTTTTACAATTTCTCTATATTTAAGTTGAATTTCGTTATTGAGTTTTGGCTTCAGGTTTTTTATCATTATGGCCTCCCGTTATCTTGAGTTTGCTTCATCGTTGTCATAAACTAAATGACAATGGTGCTCACTATCTAAAGTAAAACACGCGTTTCATAACAGCATGCATGTCAATCCACATTTCATTGCACCAGCATATATAAACTTATCTAGATTTTATTGTAGCCATTCAAATTGTCTTGTGCTTTAACAAGTTAAATTCTAATTGTTTCTATTGTCAGGAAACAAGGATATATTTTTCCACCAATACATCCATTCTGGCAATTTTTATAACGCTTGTTTATCAATATACTGCACATGTGCTGTATTACTGTGTTGCTGCATGTACATTATTGCTATGCTGTTTCGTATGACACTCAGAGGCTAGAATAAGATGACAAATCATTTGAGCTGCATTTTGTTATATAGGGTAGTTGACCTATAGGCCTATTACCTAGAAAAATATTACTAAAAGATTCCGATAAGCCTAGCTAAAATGATAATTGGTGAAGCAAACGCAAGTTGATGCATAAAAAACGTCTAATTGATATAGGGCCCACATGTCAAGCACTCAAAAAATGATATTGATTAAACAGGTTCACTTAAGTGTGCAACTTTTATCGCATATGTAAGCCTACAACAGCGATCACGGCATAAAATATCATCACTACCATTAATTATTCCATGTGTGACTAGAATTAATTTTGTACCATTTAAGCTCATTGTCATAATGTATTATTTTGCTTGCCTGAAATTGAAAGCGATTTTCAATGAGCTAGTAATAGCGTCATTCATTGCTTTTGTGGTTGTAACATATTTGTAATGCCTTTCAAGCAACGCAGTTCGTTCAGGGGGGAAATGATATTAATTTGTACACCCCGCACAAATCATCCCAGATCATTTCAAATCTAATCAAAATCCTCTGAATGCTCCATTGAAAATATGTAGGCCTATGCATTTAAGTCATATTAGCCAAAATTGGACCTAATTAACATACAAGAAGACTTATATTTTTGAACACACATGTTGTCTTTTGCAATCAAAATCACCATACCTTTACTAGCTGATTTTTTTTATTTATTTCATATAATTGTTGGCAGGCTAAACGATTAATCATGTGATTTTGTGAAAATCGGCGTCGGCCTAAACATCGCACTTATAAAAGCATTTGCCGGATAATTTGCAAGCATTAATCAGACTCAGTCAATCTTTTATGTACTACATCTGAATGAAAGTATGCTTTTAGATCTGGCTATAGACTGCTCGAGTCGGGCTGAAGTCATAGAAGTCTATATGCTAGAAGTCTATAAGTTATGCATAAAATTCAAATTTCCAAATTTACGGAAGTGCTTTCGAATTGTTCCTATCTTTCATTTTTCGCCACTACACTGTTAGCGCGGTAGGCCTACCGGGTATAGATTTTAAATGCTGGTAGTACGAATAGTTGACCTCGATCAGATGTGTCAAAATTCCTGTGATATACATGTCGGAAGAAAACAAGAGTTCCATCTGTATGCTTTGAATTAGGCCTAACGCCTACAAAAAAGTTGGAAAGTCATAAACTTTCCAAAATTAACCAATTCCGAAAAATTGCTGGCCAATCTACATCACTGCCTCATGACTCCTCTTCGTAGCTGTGCCGACCAGTGAGGGGGCCTCACAGAATTAGATTCATCTGCGCGCGCTTCGGTTAACAAAATATCAGATAAACAAAATATTTAATTCTGTGGGGGGCCTACTCCTTTACAGCAAGCGACTTACTTGTCTTTCGCCGTTGAGCAATAATAAAATTACATTTCCAATCATCTAATGATTTACAAGTTTATTGAATTAGCATAACGGATAATTTACTCTGACTTCACAATTTAGCTAAAAGCCATCTCTATGGGCTACAAAAGCAGCAAAGCCCAAAAACGGAAAAACCGTGTAATTGAATGGATCACAGAGACGTGCCTTTGAGCCACTGACCCTGTTTCATAGGTGCTATGTACACACGTACTATCATGTTATAGCTTTTTACTTTGGCATCGATTTCAGCAAGCGATTTCCTTAGACTTTCCGAATGAAAGAATGATTTTAATAGTGTTAAACATGCTCGCAGTTCCCGCTACAATCCATCCCCGGAGATATTATTTCAAAAGAGAAGCCGCAACCTCCCCTTGCATTGTATTGGCGAGCAGCCTACGAGGATCGGTACAATCATCATCCTGCCTGATAGGTCGTATCTTCGTCTTATGTCATCATTCACCAGGTTATCCAAGAGACCTAATGGTCGTTTCGAAGCACAAGTCGAATTTCTCTGCCCGACCCGTCAGGCGAAGTTTTCGCGGAGATGTTTCAAGGATCTTATGGTCAAGTTGTCATACTAGTAGAAGTCAATCACATTGTGGTGTAGACAAAAAGAGTTTGACTTGTCGATGGGATTTCTTAAAATATGATGTAATCGCGACAATTTGAACATTCTGAAGATATTCATGACATAGAAATGTACATGAAAGGCCATTTTTGCTCTTCAACAGACAGGTTATATGAGATTCTCCGCCAATTCAATAAGTTCTCGCTGCCCTATTGAAATCTCCGGTTCATCGCATCTCCAGCAAACTTAGAAGGCTAAACAATCTAGATCTGTAAGGTCCTGTTTCAGTGGGTCAGACTCTGCATCTCTGAACTCGCTGTAGCAGCTTTACTTCATTCATGCGCAATCCGTAGTCAGGTGACAGGAGAAAAAGGCATGTGAATGTTAATTAGAAAGAAATCATTCAGAAATCTTTAGGAAATAGTTGTTTTGTATTGTTAGACATAGCCTATCGATGAACTAAACTACATGTTTAGTCAAACTGAATGCTTCGGAACTGATGCAAGTAAATAAAATTTTAGAGGGCTTAGCCCTCCCTCCCCCACCCCCTTCTGCTCCCGCCTGCCTGCTCAAGCCTGTCTGCTGACTTGCTTGATTAACACTCAATTCATTGACTGAATATATGGGACTGATGATCACGACAGAAAACAACCATAGAAATATATAACAATCAGATAGACACTCTATCTCTATGAAAACAGCTGACTGACGAAAACAATAGCATTCGTAGCAGAAGCATATAGGTAGAAGGACAATGTGCGACGGAAAACAATGTCTGCAACATTGCGATGAATGAATCAGCAACAGTTCTAATGTGTTCGAGATGCCTCGTAATAAATTTGCCACAAAATTTGCCATAAATTGACCACAAGTGTGAAAGGTGTATAAATCTATTTACTCTCCTGCAAACTTCGCCATCGCATTTGCAGTTAGTCTATCTATTATTTTTATGAAAACGGGTACTTGCACGTTTGCCGTAGGGGCCCTACTCATTGATCAATTATACCGGCAGACCGTACTTTTTAATTTATTTCCCTGTTGCATTTGTCGGTAATAAAAGGCAATTTTAAAATCGACCTGTTATTAATATCTATCATTATTTGACTTGGTTTTGCTATTTTAATTCTGATTTTCTTTCTAATTTCGTTTTTTCTGCATCCGTTCTGCAACAGAATGCTTGAAATTTTTTTTCACTTTCTACTTCTTCTTCAGAATCATTACATCGCGTCTCAATATCGTAAAATCTTTTCTTGATGAAATTGCGTTTTTGAGACAAAATAGTCTTCTACTGTATGTCATTTTGGAATGAAATTCTTTTTGGTACCAAGAATACGAGGTCTGTTCAAAAAGTATCCGACTTTTTTTTTTAAATATATATTTGTAGCTTAAAATAATCACGCAACCCTAATCCCCTTCGAAGTAGTCCCCATGGGTCCTGATACACTTCTCCCAGCGGTCATGCCACTGCTGGAAGCACTTTTTAAAGTCATCTTTGCGGATTGCCATTAGAGCAGCTGTCGCATTGGTCATGATGTCCTCCCTGGACTCAAACCGCGTCCCTTTCAGTGGCATTTTGAGTTTCGGAAACAACCAAAAGTCGCAGGGAGCCATATCCGGTGAGTAGGGAGCTTGTCGAACAACCGGAACGTTGTGCTTGGCCAAGAATGTTTGAACAAGCTGCGATGCATGAGCTGGAGCATTGTCATGGTGGAGCTGCCAAGTTCCTGCTTGCCACAGATCGGACCTCTTGCGACGGACGGCCTCACGGAGACGACGTAGGACCTCGCGGTAGTACTCCTTGTTGATTGTTTGGTTTCGAGGAGCACACTCGTGGTGTACAACTCCTCGACAATCAAAGAAGACGGTCAACATCACCTTTACCGAGCTGCGAGATTGACGAACCTTCTTCGACCTTGGAAACTCTGAGCTCAACCACTGTGACGACTGTGCCTTTGTTTCTGGGTCATATCCGAACACCCAAGATTCATCACCTGTAATGAAAACAGAAGTTTCAATTTCTGAAATCATGAAAATTAGAATTCAATAATCACCTGTAACGATTGTGTCCATGAACTCAGGGTCGTTGGCAGCGCAGTCAAGCATGTCACGAGACACCTCCAGTCGAAGCTGTTTCTGCTCCAAGGTCAGAAGTCTCGGCACAAACTTTGCAGCGACTCTCCTCAGACCTAAATCCTCATGCAAAATTGAATGCACAGAACCAGTGCTGATGTCAGACTCATCTGCAAGTTCTCGGATCGTTATGCGACGATCTTCCAGCACCAAGTCCTTCACTCGATTGATGACTTCTTCATTTCGACTTGTGGAAGGTCCTCCAGATCTTGGATCACTATCCGCTGACAACCGACCATCTTTGAATCGATTATACCAGTCTTTGATGGTTGTAGCCCCCATTGCATCTTCTCCGAAAGCTTGTTGGATTTTGAGGATTGTCTCAACTTGTGAATCACCAAGTTTTTGACAGAACTTGATGCAATAACGCTGCTCGATTCTCTCCGTCATACTGCTTAAATGAAGATCCGACGACTGTTTATGTCTATCACTAGAACAAGTGTCCATGCGAGTCGCGAAGTGTGCATAAAGTGAACAGAAATCAGTCACAGACATTCATGAAGATACAATGTATGTTTCCACAAGAAATAAGAGTCAAATTATCATTAGTTTTTCGAGCAGAAGAAAAAGTCGGATACTTTTTGAACAGACCTCGTACATCACTTTACCGAGATCAATTTTTGTTTTTATATCCAGGATCTGCTTCTACACTACACTTGATGCTTATATTAGGGCTAATTGAGTTGAAAGTCTATACTACAGATTGTTTCATAAAAAATGGATCACCCTTAAACATCGTCTTAACTTCAACTTTGTCTAACTCCGCCAAACTTGAACGAATTTCTCTGAAATTTGGAAGATATGTCAGTTGTGCTTACTAATATCATTGTTGGAAATTTCAAGCATGAATATTGAGTTTTTTCCTGTTATAGATAAAAAAGTAGTAGATAATTTGATCTTCATTTAGCAATGCTACACAAAATCATACCTCACTCTTATAAAATTACATTTGTTTCCTTTGTTATGTAATATGTTGTTCTACAAGCCAAAAGCTATCAAGCAAAACAAAAATAAAGAAAATCGGTCAATCAGAGCCAGTATAGCACCATTATTCATCAACAATAATGTAACTGCTACATGTGATTAACTGGACTTCATGTTCCATAGCTTCCTGACTTCGTTGCGGTGGTGTTGGCAGCACTCCTGATTGCTTTCAGCTAGAAATCTATCTCTTACCGGTTGAAAACAATACAAAGCACAAATGAACAACAACGTCCACAATGAACAAATGGCCGTCCACACAAAACATCCAAACGTAGAGACCGCCTAAATTTGAGATTTGTTAAAGTTGATCCAAGTCTCTCGTTAACTGAGATGGCTGCACTAGTCTCGTCTATTTCTAAGTCCACTATTCGTAGAAGACTTATTGAGTCGAATTTCAAGAGCTGTAAGAGGCCCTCTCAGATCGAATTATCAGATCAGCATACAAAAAGACGTCTCAGATGGGCAATGAGTCATTGTCACTGGCGAAATCATTGGGATCGGGTTGTCTGGTCTGATGAGGCATCAGTTCGTCTGAAGGATAGTGATGGTCGATTGAGATTATGGATAAAATCTGATCAGGAAATTCCGAGACATTTACATCGTCCCCGGGTACAAGGTGGTGCGACTCTACTGATTTGGGCTGGCATTTGGACCAATGGCCGCTCTGAACTTCACATACAGCAAGGAACCATGAATTCTGAACGCTATGTGAATGTTTTACGAATGAACATTGGCCAAATGACAGATCAACTTGGTGATCCATCGACTTGGTTATTTATGGATGATAATGCTACGTGTCACATGAGTAGTAGAGTCAACTTATGCAGGTCTCAATTAGGGCTTAGGACATTATCTTGGCCAGCTCGTTCTCCTGATCTGAATCCCATAGAAAATGTGTGGAGTATTCTAAAACGTAACGTTCGTCGTTCACTGCTACCTACAGATGGCGTATCACAACTTACGTCACTGTTAAAAAGAGAGTGGAGAAAGTTAGATCAGTCAAAAATCAACGATATCATCGAATCAATACCTAGACGAATTGGTAATGTCATTGACAATACGGGTAGGGCCACAAAATATTAGCTTCTTGTAATATTTTTCCGTTACTGTATCATAACTTATCAGATTATATAAGGACATTTAAATATATTAGGGACATGAAATAACATGAAAAATGCTTTCTGTATTATACTTATGTTTTATTTAGTCAAATTTTGGGATGATCCATTTTTTATGAAACGGACTGTATATGTTTCAGAGTTTCGTCTTTATACTCAATATGACTCAAAATGATGTCATCGCTGTATCTTTTATGTAGGTTCTAATTTAAATTATTTAGTCCTTGATTTTCTATTTTATTCATAAATATTATGGCGAAGCTTGGTCCAAAATGGACTCCCATTAGTGCGCTGCTAATTTGCTTTTGAAATTTATTATCATAACCAATTATGTAATTGAAGCAGATTAATGTCAGCATTTTTTTCAATTAATTCTTGTATAGTTTTCGTTACTTAATTTTTTCAATTATTTAGTATACCGGTATTGATAGTACCGAAAGTGTCGATTTCATACCAATTGTCTTTTAAGCTAAAGGAGGTGAAAACAATGATAGGAACGATCTAAATCATGTTATATGCAACAATTCATTTCAAAAGCTGAAGTACATGATAACAATTAAATAAGGTACACATAGTAACTAGACTCAAATTAATTTACATTTGAAAAAAGCACCATCATGGTTAACTTGCTTATTCAAAGTGGGGTTGAGTTTTTTTATGTACATGGCTTCCAAAATATTTAGGTCATAAGTGTTGGGAGCTTGAGATAGAATTTTGAAATTGCCAACTTGACAGCTGCAACTGCAATTTAACCCATGGTCAGAAATGGCGGACATTTTTTTCCCGATGTTCTTTTATTCTTAAGTTTAAGTGTCTTGTAGTTCTACCTATGTAGGTAGTGCGAGGGTCCACCTCACAAGCGAATTGGTAAATGACATTAGACCTAAGAACTTTGGGAAGATTCTATTTTTGGATAGAAAATTCTATCTCAAGCTCCCAACACTTATGACCTAAATATTTTGGAAGCCATGTACATAAAAAATCTCAACCCCACTTTGAATAAGCAAGTTAACCATGATGGTGCTTTTTTCAAATGTAAATTAATTTGAGTCTAGTTACTATGTGTACCTTATTTAATTGTTATCATGTACTTCAGCTTTTGAAATGAATTGTTGCATATAACATGATTTAGATCGTTCCTATAATTGTCTTTTAAGCTGGAAATTTTGCATTGGATACCCATCAAGATAGGAATGCTAGGGTGCAATTACTGCACATCTAAGGAAATAAATATGTTTTCATTCTTGTTGCTCTATATTATTTAATTGTTCAATTTTAGCGTTAGTGCTACTTAAATGTGATCTTACATAAGGGAGAATTTGACTCAAAATTTTCGATAAGACCCAATCAATTTTTTCTATGGATGTATTTTTAAGGGATGCTATCGGGCGGAACGGATGACCAACTTCAATTATATTTTTATGATCCTCTATGAAAGAAATAATATCGCTTGTCTAGTGCCCGTACTTTAAAGCTTTTCACCTTCAGAACTGAACGTGCTATTTTCAATTGCTTGTTTTATTACTTTAAACTTTTGCAAATATGAATATTTGCTTGTTTTTCTATTGATTCTATTTTATTACCGGGTCGATTCAGCAATGCCGAAACAGGGGGGCGAAGGGGGGCATCAGGGTAAAGGTGCCCTTGAGTAAAAGTGCAGTAATACATAAATGGTCAATAAGCATTGTATATAATGCAATAAATCCTCTTGGTGACAAGTACTGTGAATGTTAACTTTGTACACCCGTCAAACAGAATTACTCAGTTCGTTTTTCTCGGAAGTAAAGCTTTCTGAATTACCTTCTTACTAGCTTGCAATTGAGGCCTCACATTCTACAAGCGCCAAAAATGAAGGCTTCTCGTTTCCGAAATGGATGGGAGGAAATCAAAAACACATTAGCAAACGATTGGAATGTAAGTAGTCCATACTACAGATCAGTGTTCGGCATCACTCGAATGCCTGCTACTAGAGTATTACGCGAGTAGCCCACTAGATGAAATATCAATGTATACAATATTCAATTCACTGCACGTATTTTATAGGCTGATGCAGCTCTACAAAAAATACATAATTGCATATCTTACTAATTCATGTTCTCCGGTAAGATCGATTATAGAAGGCCTATCAACCTTTTACGCACTGTTTGCAAAAATCGGCCTTGCAAAAAGTTTTCCTCTTCACTGCCTCGCTGTCATTATAAAATTCTTACCAATTGGTGAACTATAGATTTTGCTTTGGCAATTTACTTCTCCAAATGACTCATTGAGATAACTAGAGTTTTTTATCTGATAAAATAAATAGTGAATAACATGATCATTTTCTTCATACACTGTAGATAAAATCAACAAAGTTTCATAGCTTCACGGACCTACGTATACTGTGCTTAAGAATGTATCAATCCTTTTGTTCAACTCAAAAACCTAAAAAAGAGCACTTTCAACATTTTCTGATTTCGATGTACATGCATGAATGGTTATGGAACATGCCACTACATGATTGTATAATTGTTTTTAAACAGTATCTATGGACACTGAACAATGCATGATTTGTGTGAAGGCGCGTAAGTGCAAATCACACGCGGAATTTTTTCACGACTAAAATCGAGCTTCAATTTTACATGCTTTCAAGTTTAGTAGGAGAGCTCATATAATAACTAAATCTTTCCCACATTAGTGATATAATTGTTCTCTTGCTACTTAACACGTTTTGTCTTTCTGTTTGCCATGCCTTAGTGAGATATTCAATGACAGCATATGTAATGAATAATTTTATCTAAACAACTGGTACTTTCAATCTTTTTACTTAATGCTGAGAGTTTAAGTGCAACGAACTAGGTAATCACCAATCTGAATAATGGCGTATAGAAATCTCCACATTCTCTGATCGGCATGATATTGTACATGTAGTCATAAGTTGCTTTGCTGTACATTGTATCTAAGAATTATTGCTTTCTAATGAAGAAAACAATGATATAAGTTGAAGAGGATTCATTGCTTAGCGGATTCCAGGCAAAGCAATTTGTTGTGAAAGCTATCATATAATTATTTTGTTTCGAGTACTCGGAATCACTACTCAAGTAACACATTGAAAATGAGTAGGCCTACTCGAGTAGCTACTCGAGCCGAACACTATTGCCCTGGTCTGTATGTGTGAAAGACTTAAGTAGTTTGAGCTTCTTGGTATCGAAAATTTATTTCAGTATGTGCCCTGCCTTCACACTCTAGCCCCCCTTGCCCAAAATTCGTTCCGGTATCCCTGGGTCGATTTCATTGATAAGTGAGCTCACGGACACTCAAGACACACCATTTAGTGAAGCAAAAGCAATAGCACAGCTTAAGCCTACAATCAATAGGAAACATGAATTACCTTTCCACAGTCTGACTTCACATTTCGATCATCCCACTTTGAACACGCAACACACTAGCAGCACTCATGTCTCTTTGTAAACACCTTCACACAGAGGTTGCTGACGCTATCATCGACCTCAGAAGGCGCAGGACGCCGAAGGCCCGTCGTGACTTTTGCAATTGTGCGGCCGCAAATTTTTGAGACAGGCCGGCCGGTTAATTTAATATTAGTCACATGTCGACCGCTGGCGACATTCAGTCAAGAATAAAGTGATTAGTCAATCATTACAATATTAAGAGCATGTAGATGTAGAACAATTATCTACACGTTTTAATGTAGCATAGATGTTGCGAACTGTTCTTTAACCAGTTAAAAAATGTTTACCGGCAACTTATACTTGCAGTTCAAACACCACTTTATCTATGATGCAGTTTCAAGAATCCTACCTTCCAGCCTGTATGATTTTTGGAAGCACAAGTATTCCTCAGTCTATCTATTGTAAAATTATTCCAGATGTTGAATAATTCCCTTCATGGGATGGCTCATACGTCCGTAAAAGACGTGGAGCTCAGAGATGCAATGAATAGTGAATTTCAATCCAACCTGAAGGCCTGCTACCCGAACATTTGACATTGGATCGTGAATAACTGTTTAATAAGTTAACGGCACGCGATAAGTTTTGACTAACGTTGAACAGGGACACTAACTGAAAAGAAAAATTGATGATAAGTTTGGCGAGCTCATCAGGCTTTCATCTCCCGACAACTTCCCAACAGCTGTCTGTCGGGAAGATAATGGCCCAGCATCATATTATCATATTGATATAATGTTATTATTATATCAATGCCCATTTGGGTCATTAACTGGATCATATATTTTCAATTTGCTTGTGTTTGATTGACTTTGAAAATGTAGTTAACATTTTCATAAATTTAAAGAAGACCTACAACTTTTTAGATTTTTAAAGAAGCAAAAAAACCCGACCGGTTCCATCCCTGTCTTTCATTATCACATTGCTTACTATTTGAGGTCAGTTTGGTATTTTGTACATAGGCTACGCTGCTAAAATGTAAGAAAAATTACTTGTTTCACTAATGCGGTTTCATATTGACAAAGGTTTTAACGAATATTTTAATTTGCTGATGACTTGAAGTTGAGAAATATCGTAGGCTACAACAAGCATTTTTTATCGGACGAAAGTAAATTTTTTGACGAACCTTAAGGTATGGAAAATCAAAATCCCCATTTGAAACATTTACATTAGGAATACTCTGATGCGCCAAATTCCTACCATAAAAGACCCAAAAGAAATGTTGGTCCTAACCCTTTTCCATCCGTAGCCTTTACTCAAATTCCACCTATGCAGCCGAAAAAAAGCGAATTTTCATGTTTCACATTGATAGTATTTTACTACACTTATACATATTTATATATACGGTATGTTTTACCACACAAAACATATATTCTGATCATAAAAATCGTGCTGATGACCTGCAAATGTCATTTATAAATTTACGCGCCACTCACGAAAGCAGGGCGTTACGCAAAGTCCCGGCCTTCCCGGACATCCGTGTCCTTTCGTTGTCCTATCTTGCTGCATTGCCGGCATTTGACTCTTCTGCGACCCTGTCCAGTGCTGGAATCTACATCCTCAGGGAAATGGTGTTGCGGAAGATCTGCAGAAATATTCGGATGTAGTCTTCAATGGTTGATGGTGCTAGATTATGCTTCCAACTTGAGCTTGAAATGAATGCGTTGGCGCTGCGTGAAAACACTTGTGTCCATCTAACGTTCCGGTTGGTAATAGGTTCATCTACATCACTTGTTTCGTCACTCGAAGTACTTATGTCACTGTGACTATCATGTTGGGAGATATCTTGTACATGCATGCCATCATCATCATCAGATGACATGTCGACGTCGAATCCATATTGAAGTACCGGTGCTCGAATTCGTCGCGGATGGGTGCTCATAGCAAAGAATGAAGAACTGACGGTCGCTTGATGTGAATTCGATAATAATAATGACCTGAAAATCGTAATGCATTTCGATCACACAAGTTCTTTGTCCTCCAATAAGAACACAGTTACACGTGATCGAAGCACTACAGTTTGCGTAGTTTTATCGTTACAAATATTTAGCAGCGAAACATTGCCGTAGCGATGCTGCAAGGTTATATGCGCGCGTGTGTGTGTGTCTGCAGCAGTCGATCGGAAGAACTTTAATGAGCCTGTCTGACAGCCATTCAAGACGTAGGGATACCATCCAGTTGATAGAAGACTCGAACACATTTGAATATAAACAAAAGACGCGTATTCGCGTCGCGGCCTAGAAACGGTTGCAACTTTTATCAAATATGAAAATAAATCATAGATAGAAAATTTGTCTACGTAATTTTACATGACATATTACTTTTCATATTGCTTGCACCTCACTACATTGATGGTAATGCCTTATCTCTTTTAGGGCTGCTTGAACTCTATAGACCAAGGACAGTTTTTTATACAACATCGTCAGGAATGGAATGCAAACGGTATTATGATGCAACTTGTGGACCACTGCATCCAACCAACTCAAGCCATGGACAAAGAGTAGTTGAGTACATAACTGGAACAACAATGCCCGATGCCTTGACAAGATCATCTTCAGCATATCTTATTGATGAGGTTGTCCAAGGACGATTTATGGCTCAAAGCGAGAAAGGGGAATGGTATCGTGAAAATCTTAGTAAAAAGTTATAATTGTCTATTATCATGATTACAAATACATGTGTCAAATATAAGTCTGTTGTCTTGTGTAGACTGAAGACAGTTTCACTTTACATTTACATAATTTGTAAAATCAGTGAATATGTCAAACCAGAAAGCTTTTCCGTTGAGATAAAGCTATTGCGTTTTATGGAAAATAAATATTTCTTTTACAAAATATAGAACAATATATATTGACTCAGCAGATTCTGAAATGCACGAGATCTTTAAAGCCATGAGAGCGGTCGAAAACACCTCTCCACATGTATAGTCCACATGCAAATAGTGGATTCCGTTGAATTGGGCTCCGTTTATTAGCACGATGGCCTGATCATTCCAGAAGGATGAAACTGCATTTTCATGAGCTTTTAGCAGACATAAACTTCCCCTGCATGAAGTGCTTTTTCCTTGCATTTGATCTTAATGATAATACATTATCAATTGACGTAACTTGTTGCACTATTCCCTCGATTTAATCATATATCATATGATCACAACACGCAACGTGCCTGTGACTCGTCTGATACATTGAATACATATGTACAATATATACATGCAGTATATTGATGACAGTATGATGGGCCTACAGTATTGGGATTATAAAAGAATGTAAGTTGAAAAGTAAAGTCATTTTCTCTAGTACTCACTATCACTTTGTGTTCGCAGATATGCTTTTAGTAGTGAAAACTGTGCCCTACTTGCGAGGGATAGGTACATGGATAGGTACATGTAAAATTTAGTGTTATCAATAGGTACATGGATAGGTACATGTATAATTCGGTGTTATGAATAGGAACAAGTATGAGATCTGTTTTACTGGATAGGTACATGTGTTTGGTACAATCGGTTGAGTACACTGTGTTTCGGAACGTCTATGATCGAACTTGTGTGGTTTGGTTCTGAGCACTTGGGTACGTACCGATAGACGTCCGTTGTTTGATTTTGAATGGGTTTGCTCAATTGCGACTATTGTGACAATTATTTTAAATGTAGCACTATTTAGATGTGAAACTTTACTGTGCAGTTATGATTTAGTTGCTCCCCAATAAGAAAACCAATTCCAGAACTATGTTTGAAATGAAAAAGACAAGAGATTTACAATGTAAGTTTAATTTACGCATTAAAAATAAATGATGGGTACAGATCACGTCCCTCAGGCGACTCCATGATCTTCAGGAAGTCATCACACCATTCATGAAATGTCTGATTGTTGCTAAAGTCATGGTCACACTCGTGTACCGGACACTTCACCGGTAGTCCACGCCGCCTTTGAAGTGCTGACACAGTCAAGGTTTTCCACAGGGCCACTTTGCAGCCGCAACAGAGATGCATGGTCATGTCCAACTGACCTCCCATAATGACTTGGCTGTCATTTTGAAAATAAAATAATGGTTTTGAGGACATGCTTCTTGTTATGGAACGTTGAGGATAAGTACTTAACAGTTTGGAACAATGACATCCTTTATATAGTTATATATTCTTTAGGGAAGTTCGGTACCTCTCTGATTGTCTGTTAGGATTTCCTTTGTTTAAAAAGTATATAAGTCCGAGGTTTGTCCGAGTAAGTCATAATGGATCGCAAACAGAAAGCCGCAGTTGAGAACGGGACTGCTGATCGTGCCACTTCGCCAGTGGAACGTACCAATACACCTCCCCAATCTCCGATGGAGCGATCGACAACACCAAACGAGCCGGTGGTGTTCATCCAAGCCCCTGCATCGCCCGACTACTCGAGTGATGAAGATAGTGACGTATCAATCGAGACGATGCGTCACATGAATAAGAAGTCCATGCGAACGCCACTTTATGGAAGGGTCACGGTCAAAGTGAAGAACGCCCCGAAAAAGTACCACACCAAACGGATCTTCATGCGAATGGAGCCGAACGAGCGGAACCTCACAACCGCTCTCGAATTTTCGGTCATCGACCTTGATACACCACGTCGCTGTCCCTGTGCGCCCAAAAAGACCAGGATCCATGTGCAAGTGGACTTGAAAAAACTTGTACCCTTTCCTTACCTTGATGACATTTAGTGTGTTTTTTCTTAATCTCTTCATTTAATATTCATTTGTATATATGAACAGACTTGTTTTATCATTTCACAAATCGGTCTTCAATTAAGGTCTGAATGGGAAAGGGGAATAACTATCTACAATTAATGATGTTCAATAACTGAATTGAAACAAAAAAATCAAATATGAAGACTTCAACTTGAAATAAATAGGAACATATAACTTTTGAAGAAACAGTCATGTTGTTAATTTTAAAATGCTTGTAGCAGTCCAGGATGATATCATACATGTGTCATACATGACACCATAAGAATGAGAATGAAAAGACCTTTCGAATGATATAAGGTATGTACCTATTCGATGGGAAAATCCTAGTTGTATGCAACTGTATGCAAGCAGACAAATGTTAGATTTTTAAATCCACTTAGTTTTTAGCCCATTCTTCAAAGGCATGTAGCTCTCTAGTTATATGTCATACATGTGTCATACAATACACCATTAGAATCAGCATGAAAAGAGCATTCGAATGATATATTGCATGTACCCATTTGATGAAAAAGTCCTAGTTGTATGCATCTGTATGCAACTTGAAAAATTCCAAGTTTTTTTACAAAAATGACTAAGTTTACAAATTTTCAAAGTTAAAGTTTTACAACTAAAAATGACCATAATATACAAACCTCTACACTTGACCTTAGACCTGACCTTGACCTTTGACCTTCATGCACTTCATACACTTCATACACGGCGGGGGGGCCTCAAAATTCGCGCACTCGAGAATTTATTTACCCATGGGTTCCGGGTGCCATAGATACTCTTCTTGCTTCCCTAACCTTAACCCTAACCCTAACCCTTAACCCTAGTATTTTAATTTGATTATTTGAATTTTGGCGCGAAATTCAAATTTTCGAAAAAGTCTTTAAATTTGATTACTCGCATTTTCGCGCGAAATTTGAATTTTCGAAATTTAGCGCTTAATTCAAATTTAATGTTCTATTCAAATCACTCGTTTTACATCTTCAAATATGAATCATTATATGACTATTAATAATAACATAAATATCAAATAATACATCAGTCCATCAGTTCATATTACTTTGAATTCACTCTACTGTTTACATGTAGAAATCTTTCAACACATATGATGGCACTTCCATTTCTAAGGTTAAAAATAAACCAGCTGTTCCAATTCTTGTTTGAGTTATCAATTTTGTTTGGCCGTACCAATGCCAGGATGTGATGTCATAAGGTCTTTGTTTATAGTTGCTTTGTCAATTTCATATATAAAGAAGTTGCACACAACGAATTTTCACTCATTTTCAAATAATTCAGTGTCCATAGCAGACGTCGTTCTTCGTTCCTCCGTTCTCCGGTTCTTATTACAATTCTGAAGTGAGTTTCATTGCCATGTTGTGCTACTTTATAGGATATTCGAGAGTAGGAACATTATTAATTTTTTATAACCAAATAGCTTTAAATATAGAAGCTTGGGTTTTTAGGATAGGAACACTTTATGTTATATTATTAACCATGTTTTTTTTTAATTTTTCATCCCATATTAAGTCATTGAGCGAGAGACATGAATATATCAGTTTAAATGTAAGTGTATTTGAATCAACAAGATTTTCACAGTTTGTAAATAAATAAAAAGATACCTAAATAAAGCCTTCAACCATTTTAAATATTCAGTCTGTCATCTGCTAACAGATGTATAAAATTCAAGCTTGTTTAATTAAACAAATTGAGGATTGGTCGAAATTTTCGAAATTTCACTTTCATTCCATTAAATTAATTTCGAAATTAAATAATTTCAAGACAGCTACTTGTAAATTTCAACTCTTTCTATGAGCAAACCGTTTTCGAATGAAAATTAAACTTTTGACTTTCGGTTTCAATTTCAACTTCAGATTTCAATTCTTTCTAAGATTTATTCAATATCAAGGCTTCATAAAGTTTTGTTGATGATATATAAATGAGTTCTCATTTAATAAGAGATAAAATTATAATCAAATTTTTTTTCCTCTATAGAGATGGTCCGACAAGAGAGTCTTGCACGACAGCGCCTAATTTTTCACTTCTGTGAAACGTGTCAATTGCCCGTTCGTCATGCTAATAAGAGCGGTCACAAGAACTGCCTCTTCAAAAGTGAATGTACGTATCTGTACTGCCTAAGTTGTAAGTCCTATAAACGGAGCAATGAAAAGGCAAATAGCGAAGCCTCTAAGGCATTCATTGAAAAGCACACGCCATGTGCTTAGCAAAATGGGAGGAAGGGCATCAACCTCACCTCAAAGGCTGAAAAGAGGTTGGAGCGATTATTTAACAAGGAGAGGCCGATGGAAGGTGTCCTTTCACAGGTGGAGGAGCCTACCGCAATAAAGAAACCCGTCAAGTCCCGAGTCCCAAAGAAAGCCCCCAAGTCACGACAGTTCATCGATGACACCTTACGGTAAGTGATTTTGAGGTGAGTTCTGCCAATCATACATAATACCTTCAAAGGATAGCTTCTTAAAACCGAATAAAGTAATTATTGGTCCATTATGCATAAAAACATATATCGTTTAAATATTTCAGGATAATGATGAGATCCCTCCTCCTAAGAAGACCAAGGTCTTAATTCAAAAAAAGATCGTCACTAAAAATGTGAGAATACATTTACTCCATTAATTATTCTACCATGTAAAAAGTATTTCAACATTGTCACAACATTTCAGAGTGAGTTGCCTCAACAGACTTGTGTCAGTTTTGAAGAGGAAAAAGTGGCTGACTGCTTGAGAAATGTAAGTATTAAAGTTATTCATTAGCTCTTTATGTGAAATTGAATATGATCTTTTCTTCAGCTGTTTACAGGTGTGAACAGTATACCCCGTTTGCCTACACCGGAGAAGAAGTGTCTTCCTAGTCCCGTAAGTGTCATTGTTTAGTTATTTGTCAATAATATTTCTCAATGCATGAAGTATTTCCAAGAACATGAATGCTTCTCAATGAGTTGCGAACATGTTATATTATTTTTCTCTGCAGGTTGTGCGATCGCTGTCCCTCAGGAAGCATCGAAGTTTCCTTTCGACGCCAGCAACGAGTACATCGGTGGAAGATAACGAGGAAAAGCCATATTCTATTCGGGAGTCTTCATCAGAGGACGATGAAACCTCGTCAGCGACTTCATCTGATGAGGAAACGTCGTCAGCGACTTCTTCCCCGACATCTTCTTCCGATGAGGATGATGATCCTGTTACAAATGTAAGTATCAAAGTTGGTCAACTGCATGAGTACAGAATTTTCTATTAAAATATGTTTTTTTGTTTCTAATAGATTGATTTATCTTTTAGAATGACTCGTTGCCCCGTGAGACAGAGGTTGGAACCTGTCAGAAGGTCACAATCCAGCCGGAGGTAAGAGAAATTCACTTTTGTATCTCATCAATGGTAAAATGCTAAATAGATGATAAACAATTGTTTCTTTCGATTACAGGACTCCGCGATGTGTGCATCTCAGGAGGAGGTGTCATTCAGCCACATCCGGGCTTCTCCGAGCTGGAGTGTGCGCCTTCCTTTATCGCCGATGATGACACTGGCTCCGTTATCTCCACTGCGTCCTTCCACTTCGATCCCAGCCGCAGCTCTTTCATCTCCGATCCCAGCCGCAGCTCCTTCCTCTCCCATCCCAGCCGCAGCTCCTTCCTCTCCGATCCCAGCCGCAGATCCTTCCCCTCACGCTGCTGCGCCCGCACCTCCAGCTGCTCTCCCTGTTCGGCAGTATAATGTCGATCTCGACGCGACAGTAGAACATGACGTTGAGATACAACTCCGTCGTTGCCAAGAGCGCCTGAAGGAGGCTGAGGCCCGCGAGGTGAAGTTGAAGGAGGACAATAGAGGTTTGATTGAGTCTCTAAGAAATATTACTCAATCAAACCTCCTGTTGGCCTCCCAAGTAACCACCAGTCAACAGCACAATAAAGAGACACTTGTCCACCTCGACTGTTCCCAAAATGGGATCAGAAAAGTGCGCCTTACGAGGATGGACGATTTGGGTGGCTGTAGTGACAGCTGCAGTCACCTAAAACTATACCATAGTCGTATTGTCAAATGCGTTAAACTGTAACTTTGACTTCTATTTTCTTCTATTTTGAAAAAAAAAATAATTGTTGAAATTGTATGTGTTTTCTCTTTACAACAGATCGAAACATATGGTATTGGCTGGTGATGACGCTGACGTCATTAGATGGTAGATGTATATAAGGGCTTGCTAATTTCAATCCTCATCAATAATCATGGTTGTCTGTACCAAGTGTGGAAAAGTGTTCACTCTCATAGGCAATTTGCAACGTCATGAAAAATTTTGTAAGTTAGGAAAAACGTATCAATGTAGCAAGTGTCCGTATAAGACGAATAGGATGGATAATCTTAAGAGGCATAAACTTGTATGCAATAATAAACCAAATGATAGCATAACAGAGTCAAATTCAAATAATCAAAATAGATCTACTTCTAAGCCAACAACCAGCGCTTCAACTAACATACAAAACTTTATGCAATACTGCTCTCGGTGCGGCAAAACGTATAACTCTATAAGTAGATTTCGACAGCATATGAATGTACATAACACAAATAGTGAGATGAATATGCATAATAACTATGGAACTGTTAGTCTCAGCGAAAGCGCACTCAATGGCCATGCACGTGTGTATGATATCACGCCAACAACACCTACTGTGGACATAAAATCATTCTTAGAAAGCATGCGTTCCATGTTAGGGAATTTAGTCTCTGACTTACTAAGGAGCTATCAATTGCGCGGTCGTCTGATTGCACAAATTCGTTATGTCCGTTCTAATCCTCAAGAAGAAGAAACTTTTCTCGCACACTTTACCTCATCATCCTCAAACTATATTTATGACTATGATGCTTAGTTTCAGGATCATCTAAATAGTCTAATAAATCATATTGAAGCCTTCACAAAAAAGGGTAGCAATTGGATTATAGATGATGTACAAAATATAGAGTTCAATGTAATAACAAGTCCAATACTGTCAGGTGGACAATCATTTCCTCTACCAAAGAAGTTAAAAAACTCTAAAGCTGTCATTAATGTTAATTCAAATGCAAATGATTGCTTCCTATATGCAGTTTTATCAATATTGCATTATAATGAAGTACCTTATTCAAGGAATGAAATAAAATCATATAGTAAGTGGACATCTGAGCTAAATATGGAAGGCATTTCCACACCAGTATCAATCAAAGATATTCCAAAATTTGAGAAAAATAATGATATTAAAATTAACATTCACTTTTATGAAAATGGACTCAAAGGAGTTCGTTACAGAAGTAACTTTACTGGTAGGCAAACGGTTAATATTTTGCTAATTCTAAACAATGGAGCAGCACACTATTGTGGAATTCCAAAGCTGTCAAGATTGTATAGGAGAACTTTAAAAAGACATAAATACTTCTGCGAAAGATGCACTCAGTCATTCACATACAAGACAACACTAGAACGACACTTCCAGTTTCGCATTCGAGGAAAAGCACAAATAGAAAAAATGCCATCGGATCTAAAAGTACTAACAAGTAGCATGGAATATCAACTAAGTCCTCCTTTAGTAATTTATGCAGATATAGAGTGCTACATTAATAATGAAATACATAAACCTGCGGCCATTGGAGCTTATCATGTCTGGCATAATGCCCTTCAATCGAAATTTGAAAACAAGTATTACCTCTTTGAGGGAGAAAATTGCATTATTAGTTTCTTGCACCACTTAGAAACTGTAGCCCAAGACTTATATGACAACCAATGTACAACAACTAGGCAGCCAATGTCACTGTCAGCGGATGAAAAAGCACGCCATGAGAATGCAGAATGTTGCAACAAATGTAAATCGAAATTCAGCGATGAAGTCATAAAAGTTCGTGATCATGATCATATCACCGGACGATATAGGCAAACATTATGTAGGAAATGCAATCTCCGGTTAAGACTTATCAGACGGGAGCTCCCCATATTTTTCCACAATTTTAGAAATTATGATAGTCACATCGTTTGCTATAAATCGATTGGAAGAATGAAATCTTGGAAATTAGATGTTGTAGCATCAACTGCTGAAAAATATATAACTTTATCCGCCAGTGTCCTTGTAAATGAATACAAAGGGAAGACAGTATACTTTAAACTAAAATTCTTAGACTCATATCAATTTCTAAGTGCATCCTTGAGTGAATTAGCCAAGGGCTTGCAAACGTATGAGCATGTAGAGACATTAAGGGTAGAATTTCCACCATTAAGTGATAATGTTTTATATCAGAAGGGAGTGTTTCCATATTCATACTTCAAAACTTAAACACGTTGACGGAAGACTGTCTACTACCACAATTTGAATTCTATAATGATCTTACTCGTGAGCACTGTTCCGATAGTGAATATGAACACGCTAACAAGGCATGGATTGAATTTAATTGTAGCACATTTGGTGATTACATGCTGGCATATCTGAAGTTAGATGTTTTATTGTTGGCAGACATATTTGAAGTGTTTAGAGCATTGAGTCAACGTGAGGATGAAGTCGACCCTGTACATTTTGTCAGTCTCCCACATCTTAGCTTTACCTCAGCACTAAATTTCTCTTCCAATGATCCCCCACACTACATACAAGATGAAAATATGTACAATCTATTTGAACGAGGAATTAGAGGGGGTATGACTTTCACCAACATTCACCGAGCGCGTGCACGCATTGAAGAATTAGGAAATAACACACATGAAAGTCGACATTTGACCTACTTAGATGTTAATAACCTTTACGGTTCTTCACTCAGTAGAAATCTACCCCACTCAAATTTCAAATGGTTGAATGAAAGTGAATTAGATAATTTTTTAAATGAAGAAAATGTTCAAAATATAGATGATGATGGTGAAATCGGCTACATTTATGATTTAGATTTAGAGTATCCTGCAGCCATTCATGATGACACTGCCGATTTCCCATTAGCTCCAGAAATGCAGATGATTGAAAAGAGAATGTTTTCACACTATATGAAATTCTATATGAAAAAGTAAGACCAAATACACATTTTTCTTCTATCAAGAAACTTCTGCTCCATCAATTTGATAGGGAAATTTATGTGTCCACTACTCAATTTTAAAATTTTACTTTACCATGGGCATGAGAATCAAGATGATTCATAGTGGCATAAAATTCACACAAAAGCCTTGGTTAAAAACATACATTGATATGAACTGTCAAAAGACGGCTCAATCAAACACTGACTTCGAAAAGTCATTCTACAAATTGAAAAATAATTCTTTATATGGTAAAACAATGGAAAATGTAAGGAGAAGGAAAAAATTTAAACTAGTCAACAATGAGAAACAACTACTGAAATTGTCAAATCATCCTCTCTATGTTCAACATAAAATATTTGATGAAGATCTGGTTGGTATGGAAATGTACAAACCTTCAATAGTTTTAAATAAATTAATATATGTTGGTCAAGCAGTACTTGACTATAGTAAGTTGGAAATGTATCAATTATATTACAATGATCTAAAAGGGTGTCCACTGATAAATAGAACGCGGCTTTGTGGAGGTGATACCGACAGTTTCTTCCTATGTTTATACACATCACCATCTGTCCGTCTGGAAGATATACTTCTATACTTCGGTGAAAAGTTTGACTCTTCAAACTATGACAGTCATCACCGACTATACTCAACTACAAACAAAGCTAGATTAGGTTGTTTTAAGGATGAGTGTGCTGGAAAGTTGCTTGAGGAAATGATCCTACTAAAACCGAAAATGTATTCAATGAAATATCTAGACTCTACGAATCATAGCATCAAACGTGCAAAAGGAATTCAGAGAGCAGCAGTTAAAAAATTGAAACATGATGACTATAGGAGTGTCTATTATAGTGAGAATGATACAACTGAAGATATGACAATTATAAATTCAAAAAATCACATAGTTAGCACAAAATAATTTAGGAAGCGAGGTCTTTCACTTTGGGAGGATAAGCGCTGTTGGCTGGATAAAAATTTATCATTACCATATGGACACTACAGCCTAGGTCTTCCCCCACCGTCGAAGAGAAGGAGATGCCTTCTTGTCACAGGTGATGTAGAATAAGTCTAAATTAAGAAAAAAAACAATACAATATTCCACTTGTAATAGATCTTGCGATTGCTGCATCTTCCGACATGTAGCAACACTTACTAATACATAAGTAGTCTTACTAAAATTGAAATTTCTACATCTTTCCGATATGTAGAAATGATTACTAATAAATAGGTAGTCCTAATGTGAATGAATATGTGAAGAATTTGTACTCAACATCATTCCGATATGTTGAACTAATAAAATAACAAACTTTAGGCAAACATTAAACCTAAATTTGAAACATAGCTTTCGGAACATGCCTCATTACATTAGAACATGGAAACTTAGTGACGTTCAAAACGTTCACATAACAAATTCTAAAAGAATAGCATTTCGTCATTCAATAGCAAATAGTGATCGAAAACATCGTGGCGTTTGCATTAGTATTGACTCATTGCCTTCACTGAAAGACTTTGCGGATCTCATTGACAACCATAGGACTCGGATCAAGATTCCTCTCGATGACAAGGTATGGATAAAGTGTGATTCATCAGTCAAACTATACGTCTGTTCACCAAAACGGTAAGATGTTGAATATCGATTTTTTCGTTTCAATGACGTCACATGGGAAACCTTTACAAGGGAGATACTACCACAGATAACGTCATTCATTAAAGATGGAGGACATCAAACGTTTGGAAGTTGTAAATCGGATGTTAACTACAAAAGCAAAGTCAAAACTCAATCTACAAGAGATCGAGAGGAATATACCCAACCGAAAACAATGGTTACTGATAAAACGCAAATTGAAGCCGACAACGAGCTTACATCTTGGAAGACCCTCAATGTTAACATGGAGGATTCAGAGGAAAGATAAATCTCTCACTATCCTATTCTTTCCAAATGGAACAATCCAATGTATTGGAAGGGTCATGGAGGGTGATCTCTCATATCTACACTTTACTTTGGAACATTCACTTGGTGATTCATTATCTGATTGGAAAGTGAAGACAATGACCGTGTTATGTGAATTACACTATCACTATGAATTCCGTAAAGTTACATCATCACATAATCTAACTTATGAAGTGGAGATATTTCCAGCAGCTCAATTGACTAACTGGCATCCATATCATGTTCATGCGTTCCATAATGGAAAGATTGTAATAACCGGCATCAAAGACATAAGTGATGTACCTCCCATCATATGTGATTTGAAAAAATGTTTCATGAAAACCAAATTGTAGATTTTGTATATATGTGAATAGATAATGAAATATGAATATGTTTTTGTTTTCCTTATAAACCCTTGTTTTGGAAAAAAGAGAGGAAGTTAATGATACAACATAAAACTTTATTTCAAAACTGTTTCGACATATTTAGTAAGAATTACATCATTTTTATCACAGTTTTTTGAAAATAGTTCTAAAGCACTTTTACAGTTATTTTTCAATGGTCTCTCGTTGACAAAATAGAGTACATAGCCACCGCACATTAGAGATGTATTACTTTGAAGTGGGAACGATGTCACTTTCCTAACAGTCGAGGAGAACCTGTTCATCCATAATGCGATATCAAGTAAACGAGGTTGATTAAGAGAGTCAAAATATTCGGTAACTTTATAACGATTGATGTATACAGCAATCCAATGTTTTCCGGGAAGATTGTTGGTATCCGTATTGATGATAAGCGAACAAGGATAGAAAGGAATTGAATCAGGTAAATTATCTCTAGAAAAGGCATTGAGAAATATTGTCTTGGAGTAGGGATGAGCTTTCCTCATTTTCCTCAAGATTTCTATGTTGCTTAAGTTACTCATCTCTGATAGCTGACAGTCACGTCTCTCATTCTTGTTATCTCAACTTTGCTATCATAGATAGCATAAATGAGACAAGTAATTGTTTTCTTCAAAGGTGACTCAAATGATACCTCCAATCGTAGATTTCCAGGCTTTGTAACTCCTACGCTTTCACCACCTAGATCTGCATCTGCTGTGAGGTTGTACATAATGAAGAAGTAGCCATTGTTGTACATATCCATTGTAATTCCATTTGAATCATCTGTATTAAACATGTTGAGGGCGGTGAAAGTAGAACCATATTCACGCGCGAATTTACCATCTTTGAAATTAGGCTCATATGCTTTGCAAGATACAACTTTCCCATCCTGATAGAGTGCTAGTTTGCTAACATTAAACTGTTGGAAATTGAATGGATTCTTTTCAAAAGCACCAATGAATGCCTCATTTTCCACAAATGTGATATACACCACCTTTGGCATTGCAGTGGGAAACAGATTTGGGTAGGCATGTGAGGATGATCCCGCACCAATTGTGAAGTTTGTCAACACACTGTGATTAACTTGATATATTGCATTGTTTTTCCTCAATCCTGTCGCATGCTCGTTGATGACTGACGGGTTCATTGTTACTCGCCTTACATTGAGCACGGCATTACTTATGTTGACTTGATAGTTTGTAGCTCCAAAAGCCATTAACGCGAACTCAGGATTTGCACGAATAAATTTTATTTGCATTTTAACCTGTGATAGCAGATATCTAGATTGACGAAGGAAATCAAGATAGACGGGTCCTTTCAAGTATAATTCCTTTGAATCCGCTGTTAAATCCATTCGTCTTTTCAACCCTGTATTTGAGACATCATCAAATTTCCCTTGCTGATCATCATACCACCCAGAAACTTGCAAGTGTGACTGTTTAGCTTGCTTTTGAAATTGAGTCATTGTATGTATATATGCTCCATATGGATATGCTCGATCCCCTCCTTCAATCTGTTTGTCATTCAATATTAGATGCACATCTGAGAACAGACTGGCAAAAGGAAGATTTGCTAATCCCACTTTATCCTTGGATGAATCGATATTTGTACCATCAGTCTTCTTAATTTGTATACACAACTCTAAATCAATGGATTGACAGTCAATATAATCTTGAGGATTGGCAGGTATATCAAACTGAATAGGCTGCTGGTTACCATCGATATTTGTTGTGGGGACTATGTCTACAATTGTTGAGGAGATGATGTCTGTCTGATGAGGGGGAGAATCGAAGAAACACAAAGCCGAATTGATACTCTGCATCGTATTAGCTTTACAAATATGTTGTCTTCCTTCGTTTTGACTTGTTTCTAGTCGCTGTGGAATTTCGTTTGCGCTTTCTTGTTTTCACTCGACGTCTAGATTTAGAACGTGCTGCTCTAGTCGGCTTTTTACTTTTCCTGCGTCTTTGCTTAGTAACTCGACCGGATCCAACTTGTCTTGACTTCCTACGCTTCTTCCGAACTGTACGTCTCGTCTTTGTTAAATCATCTAATGCGTCTATGGCAGATTGCTGCGCGCGCATTTTCATAGATTCACCGATATCCTCACCTTGAAGCGCATCAGCTGCAACATTTGCACCAAAATCTAAAGCCCTGCTTCCAACACGCTTCATGATTGGTACGCCATACTTTTTGAGTGTTGGAAGAACCATACGTCTTAGTGCACCAAATATGCCTCCTCCAACTTGTCGTCTACCTCCAACAAACACGGGATAACCGCTCTGATATGATGGTCTACTGTAAATGCCTGTCATTATGACTATTGAATAACTATGGAAGTCACAATAGCGTAAAGCCTTATTCTCGTGACCTAATATGTAGGGTCAAAACAGTAACACCACCACAGAACGGTACTACTTCTCCTGCGTCATCATGAATTGATATGTCAATTCTATTGATGAAATTTCGGCTGATTGGTAGATACATTGTGTTAAAAAATTCTCGATTGATTAGTTGCTTCCTTACGGATGAGAGAGGAAATGTGCGCAGAAGTGGGGCCTCAATGTCGCCAACCCTTGTATATTCAATAATGTTACAATAGACGTATAAGTTACTTATATCACGCTCTAGTGATGGGACTGTATCGCCTATTGATGTGCCTTCATAAATAGTTGATTTTGAGAATCCCAATGTGGTCGTTAACACGCTATCCAGCTTGATAAGAGAGTTCTTCCCTACCTTTAGAATCATGCGTTTCTTATGTGGGTCATAAGAAAAGTGATATTCATCTGCATCAAGGTAATCTACACCAAACTCATTTAACTTTGTACACAATTCAGATGGCGTTTTCAAGCTTTCAATGTTCAAAGTAACTCTTTTTACAAGTTCACTGGAAGTAGACAATTCATCACCCATTATGTCTTCGCTGTATACGTGGATATCCCATGAAGCATTTGTTGATGCTTTGAGTTTAGAAGAGGACAATTGAACCTTGAATGTATCATTTAATTCTGTCAACCAAGGTGCGCTTTCAAGGCCCTTAAACATCCCAATCATTTCAGATCTGAATTCAATAACAGCGGACTCAGACTTTTCCAATGGTGTCTTTTTAGTAAAAACAATAAATTCTGCCTCCGTTTCAACAGTAAATAAAGTTACTTTCTCTTTCTTATATTCACAAGTCATTAACGTTTCTGGCACTGATCCTTGAAACTTTCTTGCAAAGTCTTCAACACTTCTAATGATCTCAAATTTATTTTTTACTCGGATGCTCCTTTTTTGTAATGCATACAATGGCACAATTCTACATTGAAAATCAGTGACTTTCCTCTCCGAATTCCACCCACGTCCATTGTAGTTCCATTGTGTTCCACCCACGTACCTTGATGAGAAAGTTGTTCTGGAATACCCAAAAGTATGACTCAAATCCTTACCTAATACAAGAAGAACATGCTTCCCTTCCTTCATCAATTTTGTTGACCCCTTTATGATTGGTTTGTAGAATTTATTCAAGTCAGCTTGAAGAGATCATTTATTCGTTCAAACATTCTACCGATTTCCTTTTCTGTATCTTGCAAGCTCATTGTGGGAACCTTAGAATCAAAAGTTGACGTTGCAAATGCCTTTTGAATTTTAATCATGTTTTGGACAGATGGTAAAGATGTTGAAAAAGGATGTAAAGTTAGATGATGAAAAGCCCATGTACCATGTAGACTATTTTGAAATATGCGAAAGCAATCATCCTCCTCCCGCACTTCTTTATGTAATTCAAAATAGTTGTTCTTTAGCAAACTGATATCGTTGTAATAAGTAATTTCAGTTAGAGCAACTTCATGGGGTCCATGCAGAGTAATTGGATTAGCGAATTCAGCAGAGTATGGAGATGGTTTGTTACTTGGGAATATCTTGGGGTTGCTACTGCTTGGAAGAATGATGTTGAAGTTAGTAGACATGTTAAACTCATATATGAAAGAAGTCACATGCTATATTAGCTTAAAAGTTACGAGTGTCTCCCACCTCCACATTTTGTAGATCCTGGTGCGTTATCCAGCTATTGAATGAATCAGGATATCCTTTCCATTTAACTAGATATTTCCTTTGATTGCCATGACCTTTCCTCCTAATTATTTTGTCAATCATATACACCTCTTCACTTCTGTCTACTACTTGCAATTCATAAGAGTAAAATTTTCCTTCAATTGGATTGCCATGGTAATCTATTAATTTATACATGGTGGGTCTAAATTTTGTATTTACTTCATCCACAAAAAACTCTTCTTCAGTCCAATTAGGTAGATACCCCTTCTCAAATGTAGACTTAACCTTTGAAATCCGAGCTCTATCACCAACATTAATTTTCTTTTCATTGGAAATGTTTTTCGCTTTCTTATCATACAATCGAAGCCATACATCCATCGCATTATCTGGGGTAACATCAACTGGTTTCATCTTAATGATTCGATGGTAGCTTTCATTGTAATTCTTAACAAATTTCTGCAGCTCACCTACCCAAACATGTGTATTTTTTGCAGTGAAATAGCGCCATATTTTTGGCTTCAGTGTGCGATTGAACCTCTCAACCATGGCAGCTTTATAAGCACTTTTGACACTAAACAATTCCACATTATGACTTTTAAGGAGACTTCGAACATGAGAGTTTTCGAATTCTTTCCCTTGATCGGTCTGTATTCTTTGCGGAACACGCCCCTCATCGAAAATGCTCTGAAAAGCCGCTTCAACTTCTGGTCCTCGTTTAGATTTCAGCGCACGTGCCCAAGCATAGCGAGATAAAATTTCTATTACGGTTAAGATGTATTTATAGCCATCATTGTACTGTGATATCTGTTGCATGTCAGCCAAGTCCGCTTGCCATTGACTATCTATATTGTTAACAACATATTTTCTTGTTGAAAACCGCTTTCTCGCATTTTTGTGAAGAGTGTAAGTCGGTTGACTCCTCAACCACTTCTTGACTTTCTCTATTCCCACACCTGCTGCACGAGCTAGAACCTCCGGACGACTGAAACTTGCGGGATGATTTAAGTCGTAATAAATCTTTCTGAGTTTCACTGCTGTACTCATCGTCTTTGTTCTGATTTGCACGCGCATTACTCGCACAGCAACTGCTAACACAATTGATATCAACCTCTATGCCCTCTTCTCCTTTACCTTCGAGCGCAGATTTCAAACAACAGCAAAATTTTTGTAACGACATGATATGAGAGAGGCAAGGCTTAATTCATATTTGCTTAATATTTACTATACTCCTTCGCAACACGCACTGAGCGCCTAGTAGCTCTTTTTGGTTGCAGATCATCGGGATCTGCAAGCTCTCGCTTGACCGCCATCGTGGGTGTTTTACTCTTTGATCCATCTTGTAAGTGACCCTTATCCAATTCATTCACAGTCGGTCCTCCAATAATATTGTGAGGTACATTTTGATCAGATAAAATTTTCTGAAAATATGTCCACCCTTGTGGTGCACCTAGTTTTCGCCTTACATCTCTGACAGCATATTGTAGAAGGTCATCTATGTGACTATTTCTAATAACATCACCAGTTGTTTCATCTATTATCTCCCCTCTCTCATTGAACTTCACATGTGGATCAATGAAGTCAAATAATCGCTCAGCGCGCACACGATATGGTCGAGGTGTTGACAAGGTTATAAATCGTCGCAACTTGTCACGAATCTGTCGCCTCTCGTCAATGTTTTCAGCTGCTAACTGCATTCGTCGATAGGGATCCTTAATCTTCTGAATTTCCATATCCTTTTGTGTTAGTTCCTTAAGTTGATTCGTAATAGGTTGATCTATATTTTTGACTTTCTGTGCACTTTGTAATGTAGTCAATTGTACATACTCCTCTTGAGGAATGACTACCATCTTTGAATACGACATGTTTGAAAATAATAAGGCAACAAAGTACATTGCTTAAAACTAACTGTGAACCGAGAAAACTGTCATTGGTTCAGCGGAATTAGGTATGATATTTGTTCGAAATCGAAGTCGTTCCGGACATTCCTGGGTTAGATCAATAAATAGATAACCATGTGGTTTCTTTGTTACATCTTCATATATTTTTGAAAGTACTTTAGGTTGTTGAGGTAATATCTGTCTACTGAGATGATGTATCTGACTGCTATCTCTTGGATTTTTAAATATTGCCAAATAATGTGTATTCAAACTTCTAGTTCTTTGCTCTTTCCCTCCATCGAAGATGTTTTGGGTGATGTAGATAATAAAAGCTTCCCTATGATGTGCAGTTTGAATGAACATTTCAGTTACATCCTTTGAAGATTTGCTTTCTCGTAATAGATCATCTAATACTAGTAAGTCACCTGCTTTGATATCCTCAGTTGATGGCAACCCTTGCTTCACCTCATAACCTTTCTGGCGAAGTGCAGAATGTAGTTGTGGTTGAAATATTCCATAATACCATTTGACTCTCTTAATTTCCTTGTTAAACATTTCATTTCTATATTGTAGCAATTCAGTTATAAATGTAGTTTTACCGGACTGACTTGGTCCAGCGACACACATTGTGCGATCAGTGAATAGACGAAAATCTGTCATCTTATAATTCCATTAACATTAAACTCATCATCCCGCTAATTTTGCTTAGAACAACAAAACAGACACATGTTCCAGATCACGTTTATTTACATTCAGAATAGAAACTTTCAAGTTACATTTACAAATGAAAACGTTTGTGTTTCCTCATCCCAATTAGGATTATAGAAAGTTTTCAAGTCAGCATCTTGGCGCTTCAACTTCAATTTAGGATTCCCATCTTTAGATTTCCGCCCTCGCTTTTTGCTCTCTTCCTTCCCATCACTTGAAGCAGTCTTATCAATGTTAATTAAACATTTATCAATTGGTATTGGTTCATAGACTAGTTGAAGAACCTTCATTTGTAAAGATGCGACTTTACCAGTCGAACCATGTGAGCCAATATAAAGTCCGGTAACGTGCACTAAGCCCATATAGCGACCCCGTTTGAGATCCTCACATTCCATCGCGTTTGTTAAGAGATCGAATGCTTGAAAATGATCCGATAGTTTTAAAAACAGTGTATCGAATTCCGGCAATTCCTTGTAACCAACTCCTTCCTCTAATGCCTTTCTCCAATGAGTGGGAGCACTTTCAGGCAGCTCAACACATTCTTTCGCGAAAGAGTCAATAGTTTTAAGAATCATATGTTGCCATTTTGGAAAAGTCACTCGCATTTGTCTCATATTGCTATACCCTGATGTAGACATACCATTACTGTGGAAGAATGGAACTTGAAGATAAAAGCCATCATCACCATAATTCAAGGTTTGAAAGTAGAATGTATTTCCAATCTCTTGCACCTTTCGTGTCGGACGAAGCTTCAAGAGATCTTGCTCAAAAGCGTCACCTTCCTCTCTGATTGTATACATTTTCTGAGTCATGTTTCAACAAGTACTAATTCGGAGCTTTCAACCAGCGCAAATGAATTGTCACTTGAAAGTGGTAAAATATCATTAAAGCGTCTTCCTTATATACACCTATATATGACTCATCAATCAAAGTGATGACGTGTCACTTTATGATTCGCTAACCTTATATTAACATTGCAGCAGTTGCTGCAATCCTTCCAAGCGGACTATTGATTACACCATTAATACTGTTTCCAATATCATTTAACATACTTAGAAACCCACCACCACCGCGCTGAATTAAGTTTCGCCTTTTCTTATCACTACTCATTGGATTTGAAAACTTTTTTATGCTATTCAAAGAGCCAGCATTCAATAGAGGCTTGTAAATAGGTAGACATTTGTGTATTGCAAAAGCTAAATCACGAATGAAATCATCACTTGAATTTTGAATCAATTTACACTTCTTCTTATTATCATGTATCCTGTTTAACTTTCGCAACGCCTTTTTAAACTGACTTGAAGGTTTGAAGGACCGTTTCGATTGACGAGAAGATGCCTTCCGTTTTACAGACATTTTTATTCTAATATGGAAATAGATAATACAATTACAATTTTTGCTTAGTACTTACAACATTATATACAAAAGTTTACAAGCATTCACACAGAGTTTGTTGCTGGTACTTATAAAATTACATAAAACACTTAACAAGTTGTAGAGGGAAACTGATACACACTCACATCGGCTAGAGTCTGATTTGTAGCAGTTATGAGCTGCTCAATGTCTTTCATTAGATGTTTTGAAATTGGACAGCACATACAGCAGGGCTTTGAATGGAAAGTTTTTAAAATATTGGCATAGTATGCCCGCAAACTGATTACCTCAGAATGTCCTTGAGCAGCCACATTGATGCTTACTGATGGCGGTCCACTGAATAAGTCCAATTTACATTTGTCACCCTTTTCGTCATAGTAGCTGGGGGTGATAATGTCATGGAGACATGTGTTGAGTTTCCGTTGGATACTGCTGCACCAACAGCGAGAGTATTCCGGTACAATCTCCGTTTGAGCTAGTGGGAGAAATACTTCATTGAGCCAAAATCTTGCAACTCGTGTAAGAGCGTTGTTCACGACTCTCATTAACATTCTCTGCACCACAACGTCCTCTCCGCAGCGGAAATACTTCACTATTTCCTCCATCAGATCCACCAAATCCGCTTTATAGCCAGTTATATTTACGGCAGAATAAAATATATTGCCGGTGAAGAGTTGACTTCGGTAAATTATTGAAATGGGAATGTTGGTAGTGAACGACATGCTGATTGACATTGTATTAGCCTCAAATTATGCTTGAAATAGAACGGTACAATGTCCTCCATGTCCTCCTTATATAGAAAAGTCACACAAATACACAATAGTGACCAATCACAGACGTGCATGATGACTCATCATGCACGATATACAGTGACTGTTGAAGATATTTCTTCATCACAAAGGGGACAAGATGAAGTTTCAAAGGGTACATAACATGTAGAACACATAACGCTATGAGAACATGGTAAAAAGAGAAGGGATCGTTCCTGTTTAAAACATTTAACGCAGTTCCGTTCACATAATAATTTAAATGTCTCTTCTTCTAATTTCCTTCTGAAGTCACTTTTATTGGGAGAACTTTTTATTAAAACACTGTCAGATGTCTCCTTCTTTCCATATCGTTCCAATTTGATCCTCCTAATTTCACTATCATTGCAGTGTAGCATGGAGAAATCCTCTATCCACCTACTATCCAAATTGTGATTCATAGCATGCTCATCTAGATCCATTAGTCGATCAACTAAATCACCAGCGTTGATATTTTCACTGAGATTTGTTACAGTTTCTATAGCTTTGAACGAATATCCAAGGTCTCTTGCGACAACCCACGACGTTGGGATACTAGTCATCAATATTATGTATGTCATCAAAAAACTATCTCATATTTATAGCATAGTTTGTCTACGTAAAAGGAAAATCAATGCGTCATCTTGATTACAATGGTTTCAATAGTCACAATAGTCGCAATTGAGCAAACCCATTCAAAATCAAACAACGGACGTCTATCGGTACGTACCCAAGTGCTCAGAACCAAACCACACAAGTTCGATCATAGACGTTCCGAAACACAGTGTACTCAACCGATTGTACCAAACACATGTACCTATCCAGTAAAACAGATCTCATACTTGTTCCTATTCATAACACTGAATTATACATGTTCCTATCCATGTACCTATTGATAACACTAAATTATACATGTACCTGTCCATGTACCTATTGATAACACTAAATTTTACATGTACCTATCCATGTACCTATCCCTCGCAAGTAGGGCACAGTTATCACTACTGCTTTTATATGGTTTACAACTTTCGAAGTAGATCTCATGCCTCGAATTTCAGAGGACATTTTGCTCCAAAAACTTGCGCCATAAAGCCTCATTGATCGTTGTCCGTATTTCACAGTTTGGACTCTCGGTTGTATGAGGACATTGCGTCTCGGATTCTTGGTTGAAGTAGATCATGAAATGACAGGTGCAAAGCCAGGATGAAATTGGACTATAGTGATGATTGTCTTAAATCCACTGATTTTTCTTGAGCAGTCGTTTTTCAAATGGTTTGTATTATTCGGAATAGTTTGACATATGTAATTGCACATAAAATTCGTAATCATTCAAAAGAAAGTTCAATTTGTGGCTCTAAATATTTTAACCTTCTTCCTTAATCTTAAATCTTGTAGTTATTCGCAGTTAATGAAATTATTGATTAATCGTAGCTCAATTTGACATGAATCTAATAAAGAGGCGCAACTGCAGCAATCCTCATACACACGGCTGAATTGCGGCTGAATTCTTTTTGGTACAATTGCAGCATGCAGCACATGCTCGAAACTTTCTCTCAGCCACTCGAATTTTCAAAAATACCTGCTTCCCTGCCTGCTGGGTCCTAATTAATAAACACGGGTTGTCTTATTCTAAGCTCGCTCCTGACTAGATATCCGACAGCATCAAAACTTTGAAATATTGCTGCCATAAATAGCGATCTGCTTTATCTGATGGTGCAGAAACGGTAAAGAAAGATGAAGAAATGAGGTCAGCAGAGCAATTAGAAAATCAGTCACTTTTGGGATTTTCAAGTTGCGATTTGGTCAAGAATAGCATTTACTGATGATTCAAAATTCTTGCTGAAAGCTACTGAGGGCCGTGTGCGTGTCTGGAGGATACCGAACTGTCGCTATGATAATGAGAGCAGAGTTGGAAAAGTCGGAATTGGAATTAATTCCGATCCGGAATTAATTCCACTTTTCGTCGGAATTGGAATTGGAATTGACGATATTCAAATCTACTGGAATTGGAATTGACCCTGATAAACCTCAATTCCACTTTTTCGATTGACCTGTGATAAATCTATTTGAGCAAAAATTGAAATTGCAACGTCCAATCACAACAATTAACAATATTAATTTTTAAGACTATAGTTATATAGATACGATACGCAACGATAAAAGAAAAACTTTAACTTACAGTTCACTTCTTAATGTTGAATTCACTTCAATTCGATCGGACTCATTTATACCAAAATAATATCATAAATATCAGTGTCACTTATACCGTTAATCTTCAATCGCGCTCGCTGGTTTTGCTGTATACGCTGCTGTGTTGTTGTTCGCTGGCGAGCTGTCGTTGTTGTTCGCTGGCGGGCAGTTGTTGTTGTTATTTCTGTAGTTAAGTTGCACCGCGAGAGACCGGAGTTGTTCTAACAGCTGCTGAAGATGTCGTATGTGTTGTTGTTGGTAGTTGTTGTTGTGTCAATTTCTCATCGTTTTTAAGTTATACCAATTTTTGAGACTTCACCATAAATCCACTTTCTTTTGAAAATTGAAAGAGTTTCCTTTAATCTCTGCCCGCTAGCTTTCAACCCGACTTCTTTTCGTTCTTATCACGGAATTTTTAGTCTCCTTTTTTAAATACCATTAGTCAGTTTTCATGATATCATTTTTATCGTCGTTTTTTCTGTCATCAACAATCACGTTATTAGCACATTGAATTTCTTTCTTCTGTCAGTTTATTAATCGATTTAGTCGCATCTCATCTCTCTCTCTCTCAGAGTCTGATTCTTTGCTGACCGTTAATTTTCTTTTCTTTCTTTTTTTCACGAGATATTGAATATCTCGTTTACGAAACGAAAATGGCGTAGGCTGACCGCTTACACATATACACGCACATGTACACAAGAAATATGAACTATGAACATGAGAACGCACATAGGAACGACGCAGAGAACGGCACACATTAACAACGAGGATAGGATAAGGGCCCATGGGTTAGATTAGAACGAACAAATGTTAGATACATTAGCATAATGCACTATACGCGACATGAAATTATCGGAATTGAATCTTATTATGGAATTGGAATTGAATTGAACTGTTTCGACTGGAATTGGAATTGGATTTGGAATTGAAATTTCTGCTCTGGAATTGGAATTAAAGATTCTAGTGGAATTTTTCCAGCTCTGAATGAGAGCATCATTTAGTTGTCATAAGGTGCATCTGTTCATGCTTGGGGTGCAATCTGCCATAGCTGTGAGGTCACCATAGAGTATGTTATATGATAGGTAGAGTGCCGACTCAAAAAAATTTCTGCATACAGCAAAACATTTTAAAGAAAAAGGTTCATTTTTTTGCAGAGATTGCGTTCCTTCGGTCAAAATATTAATTTAGCAGTTTCAAAAAAGGTAATTTTTTTCATGTTTATATACTACCGAGATGATGCCACTTTAGAAGTAGTATGAAACAACTTGGATATCAAAAGGACTGTTTCATGCAGGCTTCCCACATATCGATGACATGGTTATTCAAACCTTCTCTCGACATGTTAGCCATACACTGTAAACTGTAGGGCACTAATTTAGGCACGAAGCCAAAATCACGTGCCAGTTAGCGCCTAGTTAGTGTCTTTCTAATGCCTCGAGGCACCAGTAGGCGTCACTAGGCACTAATAGGTACCAAATCAAATATCTGTATATCCAATAAAATCGAAGGAAAAATCAATGGGCACGAACTCGGCACTATGACCTTCGTGCCTACTCGTGCCTTGTGTTGCTTAGAATTGATGCCTAAATTTCGTGCCCTAGAGTTTACGGTGTACACAGTCACTCGACAATCAAGATCTAATGCCGCTCAGAATAGCCATAGATGTTTCTGCAGTGAGATTGCTATAGTATTTCTATTGACATCAATTGTAGACTACAGTGTCATAGTGCATTGTCAGTACATGGTCATTAGCTTCCATGTTTACATGCAAAAACAATGATATCGATCGGTGTCTTTAGATCTGCAAAGTTGATACATTGCCTTAAAAATGACAAATTTGCAAATTTGCGGTTATGAAGTTTGCAAACTTGAAAATCCCAAAAAGTGACTGATTTTCTAATTGCTCTGCTGACCTCATTTCTTCATCTTTCTTTACCGTTTCTGCACCATCAGATAAAGCAGATCGCTATTTATGGCAGCAATATTTCAAAGTTTTGATGCTGTCGGATATCTAGTCAGGAGCGAGCTTAGAATAAGACAACCCGTGTTTATTAATTAGGACCCAGCAGGCAGGGAAGCAGGTATTTTTGAAAATTCGAGTGGCTGAGAGAAAGTTTCGAGCATGTGCTGCATGCTGCAATTGTACCAAAAAGAAACGTCAAACTATTGCTAGAACCAGAAATGGCAAAAGACCGTTCCAGGACACCATAAAATTCAAAAAATAGTATCTTTAAAAACGACATAAATTCATGAATTTAGACCCTTTTTCAGGTTTTTAAAACCTAAATACATGAATTTAGTCCATTCAAAAAGTACCACTTTTTCAAAAATGGTACTTTTTAAAAACGACATAAATTCATGAATTTGAACCCTTTTTCAGGTTATGAAGACCTAAATTCATAAATTTGGGCGTTTTTAAAAATACCCAATTTTCAAATTTTTCAAAATCTCAAATTTGAGAATTACAATTTTCACCCTTAAAATCATGACCGTTCCAGGACACCGAAAATCATAAAAGTTAAGAATCTCAAATTTGAGAATTACAATTTTCACCCTTAAAATCATGACCGTTCCAGGACACCGAAAATCATAAAAGTTAAGAATCTCAAATTTGAGAATTACAATTTTCACCCCCAAAATCATGACCGTTCCAGGACACCGAAAATCATAAAAGTTGAGAATTTCAAATTCATGAATTTTATCCATCTTTCAGGTTCTTAAAATATATCATGTGACTAATAATATTTCTTTAAAAATGGAAGGAACTTCAGAAATGGAAGAAACCGCAAGAATATATCCTTCGTTATCTCAATTAAACTTTTACGGAGCAGCGTGACTTCTTTCTTTCTTTCTCTCTCTCTCTCTCTCTCTCTCGATCCTGTCTGTTACAGGAATATTGTATTCACAATGACATGCATTCTTTAAAACAATTGCTTGTCTTCAATGAGAATAATTCCCATATGCTTTTAATAGAATGACCCTGAACGCTAATGGAAAAATACACCAACTATCGAACCATATCGACAGCCATGTCGACAAACTTTCTGACATCGGTTCGACAGTTGGTGTATTTTTCCATTCAAAGCAATGTCGCATGAATGATTGTTATGGAAACCAAAATGAAGAGAAATGCTCATTCATTTCTCTTCTCTCTCATATGTCTATTGTGTTTAGATTGTATTTTGTTCTTTTGTTCTCATGGTGTGAATGAGATTTCACAACCCGTATCATGAGCTATTGTCTGTGATTTCCTTCACTCGTATCAGCTGACACAATTTTGGCAGCTGCTACACGGTAATTCTTTTGAGAAATTTCTGAAATAGATTTTATTCCATTTAAAATGAGTAACATTAGAGACTTTCTAAAAATATACGGCAAACAAAAACCACATCAAATTTCGATTTAAATGAGATTGCTAAGCAATTGGGAATAAAGAATTTTCACATATTGATGAGTAATGAATTACTATTGATAAAAGATGTGCGAAACACTAACTCTACTAATACAATGCAACAATGTAACGTTTAAATTTAGATTAAATTAAATCATTTCAAAATTGAATAAGTAGTAAGGAAAGACATCATTAGAGAACAGTTTTAAATCAATACCCCCCTTCTGACTAAGTAGTAAGGAAAGTCATCATTATAAAAATGTTTTAAATCAATACCCCTTCTGACTAAGTAGTAAGGAAAGACATCATTAGAGAACAGTTTTAAATCAATACCCCCTCCCTTCTGACTTCTAGGGGTCCCTTAAGAAATTTTTTTATTATAAAATGAGCAACATAAATGAGTTTTTGAAATTATATGGAACACAAACGACAACGAATTTCGACCTAAAGAAAATCGCTAATCGATTAGGAATAAAGAATTTTCATGTTCTAATGAGAGCGAATTACAATTCCTAAAAAATAAGCCAACAGGAACCTTCAGTTCCCGGAACAAAGTTCCATCAATAACTATAAATTTCATAACAAATCTTCATACGTCAGATGAAAAAGGTGTACATTGGTCAGCAGGACAAAGAAATATAAACTGTTCTAATTATTATTTTAAACGCGCGGAGGCTGAGAACTATTGGTTCGACTCATACAGACTTCCACCTACGAATGAAGTAAGAGAAATACTTGGCAATGGAATTTATAATACGCTTCAAATTCAAAAACCGGGCACTACTTATTGTGGTCAATTATGTCTTTATGTTTTATTTAAATTGCAAGAAGGAGTGCCATTTCTTGATATTATGTTAGAATTGAATAATAATAATAATGATAATTAAAAATCAGTTCGTTGTAATTCATTTTGATAAAAACGGCCTCTGATATCCTCATTATCTAAATCTTTAATTTCATAAGTAATCGGATAAGTTTGATTTATTTTACAAACTTCAAATATTTCTTTAGTCCAATAGCCAACAAAGCCTTTTTCAAATTTATTCTTATATTTAAATATTCTAACTCTATCTCCAATTTTTAATTTCGGCTTAAGTTTCTGCAAATTCGGATTACTCTCATTCAAATTATTATTCTCGAATATTTTTTTTCTTATCAAATCAGGGTCGACAGAAGCATTCTTTCGAGTTTCTTCAATACCAGAATGAACTTTATTATTGTACTCTTCTACAATTCCTGGTAATATCTTCAACCATTTCTGATTTCTTTGCTCAGTAAATTTCTTGAATAATTTATTTTTTAACGTCCGATTGAATCTTTCTATCACTACGGCCTTCCCTGCATTTTCAGTTGAATAAACAGTTTCAAATAGTGGCTGAACATTTCTGTTATAAAATTCCGACCCTTTATCAACAAACAATTTTTTTGGCTTTCTCTTACTTTCTTCAAAGATTTCTTCAAACGCATATTTAACTGATAGACCACTTTTATTTTTTAAAGGCTTTATCCAAGCGTATCGTGTATATAAATCTATAACGGTCAATGCGTATTTGTAGTCCCTTTCATTCGGCATATGAATAAGATCAGCACTCCAAATATCATCTTTATTAAATACTTTTACTTTCAATAAATATTTCGGCTTTCTGTATTCCCTATGAATTTCAGACGCATGGCGTCCTGGGTCGTTCGACATTTCAGACGCGTAGGTTCGAGCGTTGCTCTCAGAGTTATTAGTTTCATTTAAACCCTGGCCGAATAATATTTTAGCTTGTAAAGCTTTCTTAACAAACATTCTTTCAATTTTTTCTCTAAATGTAGGATTTTGAATATTATCTAATTCTTGTATCATCTTCTTATCAGCTGCATGTCGAGAACTTAGATCATGATTTCGATAAGCTAAATCATGCCTGTAAGCTGCGTTATCTACTCTATTTATTGGTTCTTCACCTTTTTCGGATTATTATTCTCATCTAGTCTTATATCTAATCGAGTTCCTGGACCAGTATATGAATAACCAGGAAGATGTTTTTCTTTCGAATATTTACTCCAAATAAAGCCAGGAAAGTTTTCTAATGCTTTTTGTATGTCACCACCGTAGGTAGTAGCCAAACTTTGTTTGTCGTCGTCACCTCCAATATGCTGACAATTTGAGTTTTTATTTTTGTTTAATAGATAATTTAATAAATCTAAATTAGCAATTTTTAATTTAATTAAATTTTCGGAATTTGTAGAATTCATTTTAAAAGATAAAAAAATTTAAAAGATAAAATAAATGTTTTACCTAATAGAACCAAAGGTTCAGAGGCTTTAGCCGATTGGACCAAAAGTCCTGAGGTTATTACCGAATCATACTAGGACTTAGATATATTCCAGAACCATCTTTAGTTTCTTTAATTTCAATTAGATCATCAACATTGTGGAGAATATTTTTAAGAACTCGTTTTCCTTCATCAACTAATTTTAATTTACTAATAAAATTATCTACTACTCCTTCGCCCCTAGAAACTTTCTCTAACTCTATTATGACGTTTTTGTTCTTCTAATGCGGCCTTCTCTGATTTATTTTTATTTACTGCTTGGACAATACCAGCTGTCCCACATGCAACACTTCCTGCAGCTGCTATGCCACCTATTATTAGGGGAATTAATGGGAGAATCCCGCCATTCTTTTTTTCTTGTAATTGAATATTCTCTATCATTGGTTTACTTATGTAATACTTTTTTTTGTTAATCGTAATAGTTTTAGGGGTATTTTTGTCAACAATATTTCGTAATTTTAATTCAACAGTTTTATTATTAATATTACTTTTCGCTTGCGACATTTTTAATAAAAAAATTTTAAGTTACGAAAATTTTTTTAATCTATTCTAGTTATGAAAAATTTTTAGTTAAGAATTTTTTAATCTATTCTAGTTATGAAAAAAAATTAAATTAATTTATCGGAGCGAAGCTCCTCTGGCTTTAGCCTATCCTAGCCATCTTCCCATTAAGAACTTCAATAGAATATTTTACATCTTCTAGGAATAAACCATAAGTCATCAATGAAGTTGTGGAATCTTTCTTTTCAATATTAATTGTTACATCACAACCAGTCTTGATAATATCTTCAGATTGTGCACTTAAATCGAAACAGAAAACAGGATATAAATGTCTCCAATCTCCAGGAGTTAGTTGTGGTTCAACTCCAAATTCTATACAAAGATTTCGATAAGAATCATATCCTTCCATAAATTGATTATTGGTATCATCGAATCTTAATGGATCAATTGGATATCGGGTTTGATTTAATGAAACTTGTAAACTTCGAATTGTATTAATATGGAAAAGATTATTGTTCTTATCAAAACTTGGAGAATTATTTCTTTGAAAAGTTAGTAATAAATATCTTGGTGTATTCGCAGTTCTAGTAAAATGCCAGTTAAATCTTTGTTCGGAAAAAGTTACTGAACTAGCAGTACGCTTTAGAAAATTTACTGGAATTGGTTTGTTAGTATTTAATCTTTTTGCAATAGCTGTTTCAATCTCTAAACTAGGAGTAATATGGTTAATCCACCATTCAAGTCTATCAATTTTTAAATATGCTTTTTTCCAGTCTTACCAAAAAAGATTAATTCATTATTTGCTGTACGATGAATTATTAATTTAACTTTTAATTGATATGATATTTTATCATAATCTAAATATCCGAATAATGGAGACAATGACCAATTAACTGTCTGTTTACTTTTCTTGTTAAATTCACGTCTTTCTTTATATGCATCATTATTTGTTTTATTTAAATGTTTTGCAATATTTTCTACATCTTTCGCAATTCCTGCTGCATCTGTTCCAGCGTGAGTTAAATCATCAACAATTATACCATCATTAGTATCAGGAAACCAACCTTCGATTTCATACTTTTTATTATTTTCACCAATTGTTATAAATCTAAGCATTGTATCAATTACACCTGGAGAATCACTTATTGTTTCTATATTTTGAGTTGCAACATCTAAACGCATTTGTGTAAATAATCTTGGAAAGAAATTATTCTCTAGTGCAATATTATCGGTATCTGGTAATGGTGTTGTAAAATTGGCATCACTATACAAAGAATATTCACAGTGTAAAAACGAATCAGGTAAATATATATAACTCTGCTGATTATCAACTTCAAAAATTAAATCACCTCCAGTATTTACTCTACTGGAAGATCCGGGATTCATAGCAATTCTTATATAGTCATTCTTTTTTTGATTATTACTGACGAACGGAGGATCGTCTAATCTAAATTTATTTTCGATAAGCGAAGACATTTTTATAAAAAATAATTTGACTTTTTGTTTTTCTCACAGACAGAAAAAATTTTTACTAAAAAAATTACTAAAAAATTTTACTAAAATATAATTTTAGAATTTTGCTAGACCATTACCTCTTATTTCTTCAATTGTTTTTTCATTATGTTTACTATCAGACGGAGCTCCGCTCCTCAAGGTTTCCCCAACAGCAATGTTAGCAATTTTATTTTTTGTTTCCTCTGAAAGTTTTTTTAAATTTTTTAGTTCTTCGGAATCATTCCTAAGTTTACGAATAGCTTCTAGTTGTTTTAATTCGTTTTGAGACTTGACAGCATTTGATATTGCACTAACTGTACTACCTATAGCAGCTGCTCCTTTTGCAGCAGATGTAATCAAATCTTTATTATTTTTAATTAAGTTAACGATACTTCCAATACCAGAAAAGATGCCAGCCCCTTCTTTTTGAACGGCACCTGCGGTGCCTAGGAACTTTTGTGTTCCGATTGTTTCTACATTGTTATAATGGTAAACAGATTTCATAGATGGTTCATGAGCAATTTTTTGATTTGAAGCAAAATGTTTAAGATTGTGTTTATAAATTATAGGCATTTTTTAGGATTAAATTTGACTTTTGGGAAAAATATCTACGTGTTAAGATTTACGTTTGTGAATGGACAACAACTTCGAGATAACTTTATTAATTGACTGTTGCACTTTATCTATTGCGTCAAGCAGCGTGTGATGTGCTTTAATTTCTTTTCTATTAACTTCCATTTTCTCCTGATTCATCTTCAACGTCGTTTTAAGTGCATTTAACTTAATTTTAAGAACATCTAATTGTCTTTTAACGGAATCTAACTGTTCTTTATTTTCTTTAGAGTTTTCTTGTAAATTTTTCTTTAATTCATTTTCTAAATTGATTTTAAGAGTTTTCATTTTATCAACTTTTTCATTAAATGAGTTTACTTCATTTATTATTCTATTCATCTTTTTCATTTGTTGAGTAATTTTAGAACTTAATTCATCAACACTTTTTTGGAATGTAGTTTGTAACTGCTTTAAATTTTTTTAAATTCTTTCAGGTAGTTTTTCTATTTCATCTTCTAATTGTTCTTTTAACATTTTTATCTGATGTTTATCTTTAATTACAGCAGATTTTAAATTTAAAGAAAGTAATATTAAAATTTTTGATTGTTCAGAAATCTTTTTAAAAAGTTTTGCTATATCTGCTTCTAGCTCTCTATCCTTTTTATCAAGTTTTAATAATTTTTCGTTTAATGATTTGTCATTAAGTTTTAGCAACTTTAATTCATTCATCAGTGGAACCAAAACATCGTTTATATATTTTTCTTTTAAATCATTGATTTGTGTATCAACATATTGTTTATTTGTTAACTCTGTATTTTGTTGCGGAAGAATAGAAAGATGCAATGGACCAGATAAAACGTCTCCAGTTTTCATGATATAATTTTCTATCTCTATTTCTAATTCACGATTATTCGGGATATATGCACCTCCACCAACATTTGGTAACATCATTTTTAAAACAATAAAAAAGTAAAATTTTTTCTAATAAAAATAAAAAAATGGAAAAACCAAATTTAAAAAAATTATATTCGTCCGCATCATCCTGTTATTCTTATTCGACGAGATCAACGGGATTTGAAAATAAATGTTTTGATAATAATAATAATAATAATCCATGTATAGATGTTAATATTTTATTTCAATTACAAGCCGAAATATTTAGAGAACAGACTAAAGGTTTACCTTCTATAGAAACTAATTATTGTTTATTTCCGGGGGATCCATTTATTAAATTTATGGAGATTGTAAGTAAATATAATGATGTAGCTTATGTGGAATTAAATAAAGAAAATATGGTTATAATAGGTCATAATAATGTTTATGGATTTATTAGAGCAGTGTTACCAATTAGCAATACTGATTGGATAGAAACTAAAATTCCTAATTATATCAATATTAAAGAATAAGTTAAAAAATTAAAATCTTTTTCGAAAGAAAAAATTAGATTATTTGTTGACGATCAAAATCAATATAACATTCACATAGAGAGTAAAAAACATAATGAAGAATTATTATGTCAAGTTTATTATAGAGACACAATTTATAAACAAGAAACATTAGAAATGCCGCAAAGATATGATGATGATACTTATATAGGATTATATTCAAACTTAAATATTAATTTTTTAAAAATTTATATAAATGGTTTAGCTCAACAAGAGAAAATTTATATGTGGACAACACCTTATACTATTAACAATGACCATAATCATAATCATAATAAACGAACTGAAGGTTCTAGGGCTTTGCCCGATCTTAAAGAATCTTATGATAATATAGATGATGATTCTGTAACATCTGAAAAAGGTGTAAATGGTAAAAAAGATTATAAAAATATTAGTAATTATAAAAATTTATCTAAATTTCATTTTCTTACAATTGAAAATAATAATGATGGAATAGTTGAAGATACTGTTAGATAACTATGTGTCGGGTCTACAAAATTTAAATTAGGATTTACATCTAATCAATTTAAAATTTTATCATCTTTAATAAAAACTAAAAGTGATTCAGATTATAGTGGTGTTATTAAATTTTCCAAAAGAGAACAAAGACCAATATTTTTCTCTATTATATTATTATCAGATAAGAAATGTAATTTAGAATTAGATATTCCTATCAGGGAATGGTATCCAATCCCAAAAAGTGTAATTTATGATGATGATGAAGAATCAATTTATGATGATGAAGAATCAATTTATGATGATGAAGAATCAATAGTTAGTGAAAATAAATTTAAATTATCTTTTGATAAAACATTATATGATGAAACTTAATATGATAAAACTTAATGTGATAAAGAAAAGAAATAACTAAAGAACGTGAAATATATAATAATATAAAATAACACTCAAGTCCTTGATATTAAAATGTTTATATCTAAAATTAAAACACAAATTTTTTCTTAAATTTTCTCTAAAAAAATAAAAAAAATGGAAAATACCAAGTTTTATTGTGTCTTATGTAAAAAAAAGTTGCAAACAAAAAGAAGTTATCAATCTCATTTAAATAGTAAATTGCATTTACAAAATGTAGAACGAGTTGATGACGGAAATATATTAAAATTAAATAGTTATAAAAACTATCTAGAAACATTGTCTACTGATATAAAAGTTAAAAAAATGTTTGATGATTATTCACATTCGGAATATAAAAAAGTTTTTAATAGTGAAGATGAGACCCTACCAGATGGAAGATATTTATTTAGCGATACTGATGAATTTGATGAAGCTGAACGATGAAGCGGTAATAGATATAAAATATTTATTTAATGAATCTGTTGAACATAATGAAACCGATGAAACTTTTTATAATGTATTAACAAACTTTTATAATATATTTAAGAAATCTTTCAAATGTTATATGAATGTAGAAGTACTTTATACAAAAAATGGACCTGATGGAATTCCTGAAGAAATAATACAAGGACATTTTACAAATTCACAAGAAATTCATAATGTAAATGATATACAACCCATGTTTGAATCGATGATACTTAAATTAGAAAATTGTATAATTGAAGCCCAGTTACGTGAATCTGGTTGGAGATTTGTTAAAATACTATCTAAGAAAATAGTAATTGATAAATATAAAAATAATACTGGTGGTAGTTATGTTCCTTTACCTTTCAGTTCACCACAAATAATCAACATAAAAAATGAAGATGATTATTGTTTTCTGTGGAGTATTATAGCACATTTACATCCTGCAGAATATCACAAAGAAAGACTAAGTCATTACAATAAAGAAGAATGCATAAATGAATTTGATCTTTCTGATGGCTTAGATGAAGTTCCATATGATTATAATAGGTTAAAAAAGTTTCATAAAAAGAATAAAAATTTAATAGAAGTAAATGTTTTTGAATTAAATGTCAATTATGTTTCTATTGGTAAAATTACTCCACTTTACTCAGATTCAAAAAAATTTTATTTGAATAATAAAAATTTATGTCAATCAGAAATAGTATATAATGATAGGGGAAATTACATGCATCATAATATATTTTACCAAGGAAATATAATATGTACTGAAAAATTTGAAATTATAAAAACACTATCACCAGTAATGATTAGTCATAATAATTATAAAGGACGTAATTATAATTATGATTATGATACCGATTATTTATCTTTATCTTTAGAATATCAACAAAAATTACAAAATTTAAATGAAATTTTACAAAAATGTAAAACAGATTATCAACAACAAGCAAAAATACTAGTACAAGAATATGGCCATAAATATCAAAATAAGATAGAAACGATTCAAAAATTAAATGAAGACAATAAAGAATTAAATAATGAAGAAAATGAAACCAATCAAAAAATAAATGAATCTTTAAAAAAATGTCTACAACAATATAAAGAACAATATGATAAAGAATATAGTTATCAGTTACAAATATTAAATCAAAATTTTCATCGAAATACATTTAATCTTACAAAAGAAATTGATGAAACACATGAAATATATCAAGATAAATTTGAAAAACTAGAACAGACAAAACAGCCAGCACAAGCGAATATATTATATTATCAGGGTCATTTTATATTGTGTAAAGATGTTTCTATATTTACAAAAACTTCAGATAATGCCAATTTTCCTTGTCTCCAATGTATGACGAGCTTTAGAACTAAAGAAGAAATGAATAGACATTTGGAGAATTGCCAACAAAATGAAGCAGTCAGAAACACATTTCCAAAAGATGATTATTTAGAATATAATAAATGGTATTTTAAAAATAAAGTACCCTTTACTATTTATTGTGATTTTGAAGCATATAATGTTAATATGACACACAATCGAACGGAAAGTTCCAGGGCTTCGCCCGATTCTGAAAATGATAATTCTGAAAGAAGTGTACCTGAACAAAGCAAAGAAAAATATTTATTTGAACAAAAACCATTATGTTGGGGAATGTACATTCATCCAAATTATCCTGAATTATTTAAATCAGAATATTTTTAATACTATAGTGAAGATAGTTCAGAAATGTTTACAAAGAAAGTAGAAGAATTACAAAATTATTTTTCACAATTGCTTGAAACAAATATTCCAATGATGCCATTAACAGAAAAAGAAAAATTAAATTTTATTAATGAAACAAAATGTTATTACTGTGGAAAAGAATTTACAAAAAATTATAAAAATGGCAAAGGTAGATATCTTGATAAGGTAAAAGATCATGATCATCTAAATGGATTATATAGAGGTGCAGCACATAATTCTTGTAATCTTAATGCTAATAAATTTAAATATAACTTTGTTCCTCTATATTTCTATAATGGTTCTAAATATGATTTCCTTCTAGTAATGAAAGATTTATTTTCATCTGAAAAATTACAACAACAACAAATAAATGTACTATGTAAAACAGAAGAAGAATATTTTTCAATGCAATTAGGTTGTATTAGAATTTTAGATGCATTTAGATTTCTTACTCCTTATTCATTAGATGTTATGGGAAAAACTTTGAAATCTGAACAATGTAAAATATTAAATAAATATAATTTAAAACCTTTAAAAGGAATATTTCCGTATGAGTACATAACTGGAGATTTTAATTCTGTGAATAAAATTATGGAAGAAGAACAACTTCCTCCAATAAATAAATTTAAATCAACATTAAAACAATCACAATTATCTGACGAAGACTATGCAGAAGCTGAAAAGAATTGGAGAGAGTTAAATTGTAAAACAATGTATGATTATACAATGAAATATCTTCAGATAGATGTATTAATACTAGCTGATCTTTTCGAAAACTTTCGTGACATGTGTTTAGAATATTACGGAATAGATCCATGTTATTGTTATTCTACACCAGGTTTAACATGGCTAGCAGGATTAAAACATACTGGTGTTAAACTTAAACATTATAAAGAAAATACATATGATAAATTATTATTTTTTGAATCTGGAATTAGAGGTGGAGTTTCATCAGTTTTAGGTAATCGTTATGTACAGTGTTACAATAAAAAAGTAAATCCTGATGATTATGGAATAATGAAACCTTTATCTCCAGAAGAAAGTGATCAGTTTATAAAATTGTTTAATCAAAATATAGAAGGACTTATATCAAATGAAGATAGTCAAGCAGCAGTTGATGAAATCATGAGAGAAAACTATTTGTTATATTATGATTTTAATAGCTTATATTCTTCTTGCATGATACAAGAATTACCAACAGGTGAAATGTCATGGTGTAATATTCTTGATTATCAAAAAACATATGATGGAAATTATAATCATGGTTATATATATGAAGTTGATTTAGTATACCCTGATGAAATAAAAGATAAAACAAAATAATTTCCTTTCTGTCCCGAAAACAAAATTCCTAATATAGAAGATTTTTCAGATTATCAAAAATCTTTAATTCCTAAAAAATACAGACCAACAAAAAAACTTATGTTAACACAAAGCAATAAAGGAAAGTATGTTGTTGAAGGAAGAATGCTAGATTGGTATTTAGATCATGGAATGATTCTCACCAAAATACATCGAAAACTAGTTTATCAAAAATCTAGGTGGTTAAAAAATTATATAGAGTTCAATATTGAAAAACGTAAAATAGCTAAAAGAAATAAAGATGATTTTGGAAACGTGTTCTTCAAATTAATGAATAATGCATTTTATGGTAAGACTTTAGAAAATGTGCGTAATAGACAAAATATTGAAATAGTTTATGATAAAGATAGGTTTCAAAATTTAACAAGGAAACCTACATATAAAAGAACTACTAGATTCAGTGATGAACTATGTGCTGTACATTTACGTCGAATTACCGTAAAACATGATAAGTTTAATTTCATTGGTTTCACTATATTAGAATTAGCTAAACTATTTATGTATAGATTTATATATGATTATTTAGCACCTGCTTATGGCAAAAACTATAAATTACACTTTACAGATACCGATTCTGTTTTCTTAGAATTAACAATACCGTATAATTCTACACTTGATGAAGAAATTAATAAAATAAAAGATATCATTCATCCTTCTGATTTATGTAAAGTAAAAGATGAATTATGAAGAAATGAAGATTTCATAACAGAAGCTATATTTTTAAAATCTAAATGTTACTGTTATGATACAACTAATAATATTAAAACACATAAAACATTAAAAGGAATTTCAAAGGCATCAGTGGCTAATCAAATAACATTTCAAGATTATAAAAATGCATTATTTAATAATGAAATAAAAACAGCATGTAATTATAGACTTAATTCAAAGAAACATAAAATGTATTTAAAAGAAGAACATAAATTAGCATTAGATCCATTTGATGATAAAAGAAAAATTTTACCTGATGGAATAACTACTGAACCTTTTTAATTTTCTAATTTCTAAGATAGACAAATTTGATATATACATAAAATAAAAAAATATTATAACACTATATTTGTATATTTTTATCACTCCGCGAAAATATTTTCTATAACTCTTTCATGAATTTTTTTATCAATATTAATTGTAATGAAGCCATAATCTTTTGACCAAGCATTGTTACACGATTGTTTAAATTCATCTTTATTTCTTACACATAAATCTTTTAACAAATCACTTAAGTTTCTTTCATTTATTTCGAATAGTATAAATATATTTGCATTCTTTCTAATAACACTTCCGTCTAATGAATACATACTTTGTGTTAAATAAAAAACACTACAGTTATTATGTCTACCTCTTGTGAAATAATTTCTCTGAACTGACTGATTTCTATCATTAACACAATCATCAAAAATTACACAATGTTTCATTGTTTTATCTAGTTTACTAGGATCTTGCATATTACCACTATCATCTATTAATTGTATCTTTATATGGTAATTTTTATTAGATTCTACTAACTGATTATTTTTTGTTGCTTCTTCACACCACGAACTTATTTCTTCTTCATCTTCAGATTTTTCATATTCTTTGAATAATGAAGCAATTGCTGTTTTTTTAAGATTATTTTCAAATCCATATTTTAAAAATTGATAGACGGGTTGTTCTGCCGTTGTTGTATAAATTATAAGATTGTTATAATCCAAAAAATTTGGAGTCGTTAAAATTTTAAATAATAGATATGTTTTTCCACAACCTGATCTTCCACAAATAACTGACAAAATTTTATTAGATAAATTTGGATGATGATTAAATTTAAGTTTTTTTTTATTAAATGGAGGTAATTCACTCATTTTTTAATAAAAAAAATTTATTTTTATTTTTTTATTTTTTGTTTCTAAAGAAGAAGAAGAAAATTAAACTTCTCTAGCTTCGCGTAGGAGTTTATACCACCCGAACGGGAGTTTATACCTCCCGAACGGGAGTTTATACCTCCCGAACCAAAAGATCTATCATAATCTCTTCACCTCCAAAATTTATTTCTTGTCCTTTCTCATCAGTGATTCTAATGTTAATGTTGTTAATAGTTTTTCTTGTAATAGGGAAATATATTAATGTTTGTGGAAATACATTTAATCTATAACCAATGGGTACAGTAAAAGCTGGAAAACTGAATATTAAATTTGATAATTTACCATTTATATATCCTCCTTCAATAATGTCACAATGTACAACAATTGAATTTATTTCAGTTATTTTTGGAATCTTCTCACCTAAATGATAACCTTGACTATAGGTTTGTTTATTAAATCCTAATAGCTTTGACAATGATCTATCATGATTAAAATCAACTTGATGATTTTCGTCTAAAGTAAGAGAAAATTTATTAACTGCCGGTTCAACTGCAAAATGTAATTGTTTCTTATCTTTAAATGGTATACCTAAATGTCTCTTAATTTCATTTGATATTGATTCAACTTCGTAAGAACCAGGAAGAAAAGTTAGTATTTTCCATGTTTTGCCTTTATCAGTAGAATATCTAAATTGATCATTCACATCTTTGATAACGTTTTGAATAGTGTAAAATGTAGAGAAACTAGTCAATGCAATTTGATAATTTTTATTTTGTTCCAAATGTAGAATGGGTTCTAAATTACAAGTGTGTGATGAAGTAGTTGTTATAATTTTTAACGTCGTACTAAATTTTGATGAACCCAAAATCTCTGTTAGATTTTCTAAATGATTATTAATTTTGTCTAAATCTGCTGAACACATTTTTAAACTAAAAAATTAAATAAATATTTTTTTAATGAAATATTTTTTTTATAAAAAATTAAAAACAACAACATATTTCAGCTACGCTTTTATAATCCTCTTCATTTAGAATCTTCTTTTCTAACAGTCTTTTCAATATAGCATGAATTTCATTGAAACTAGAATTATGTCCTTCTTTTATTGCAGATATTAAAATATTTAATCTATTTAGTAATTTTTGTGGATCATCTGGTAAAAATATAGTTGTTTCTGTTTTCTGTTTTTCAGATAAACCTTTCCCTACTTTAACTCCCGATGATAATAAATTTTCTAATTGTTTATAACGTCTAAGAGATTTTACTGCACCAACTCTGTCTAACATAGCTTTATATTTTATGAGATCTTCTACAGCATAATTATTTAAATCTGCTCCTCTTAAAAGATTAACAAAATTTCTATCTAAATTAAAAGGAGATTTATCTGGTGAAAAAATTAAACCTCGAAAAGGTCGTGGAAATATTTCTTTTTGACCGAGATAAAATCTAGGTATTGTTTTTCCATCTATAAATGAAATAGAATGTTCAAATTGCATAGATTTTGGTAATTTCTTATTAATGTTTGATTCTAGTAATCCATAGTCATCTAATATAGTTTTGTGCTCTGGATCTGTTATATCAATTTGTTTATCATTATTTGTAAGTTCTTTTTCAAGAGTTTTAAATGGTTTCATAGTTTTTTCAAAATCAGTTTTTACTTGCTCGGTTTGCTGCATTTTTTCAAACATATCAGATTGAATACCAGCTTTTATCATTCTATGTTGAAGATGATTTTCTTTCATAATATTTCTCTGTTTTATTAACTCTTCTAATTGTTTTATTCTTTTAAAATTATCAGCTCTAATTTTATCCATTTTTAAAATATAATATTTGAATTTTGTGGTAACATTGGAATACAGCAAAAACATTTTACTGAACAAATTATTTTTTTATTGCTTTGTTGTTTGACATCTTTTCGTTTAAAGTTTTCTCTTTTTAAGTTTTGTTTAATAAAGTTTTGCTTAAATTTTCGCTTAAAGTTTTTAGCTCTTCTAAAAAAATTTTATCATTTTCTTCATTAGAAATTTTACCACCAGTAAAAGTTTTACCATCACTAGAAATTTTACCATCCTGTCTATTCTTATCATCAACTTTTTCGGACTGTAATTGAAAGGTTTGATTTACTTCATTAGCTATTTGATCAAATTTTTCAATCTCATCTAACGTAATAACATTATCATCACATACTCTTTGAAAGTAGTAATGTAGTTTATCATAGACTTCTTTAATATGTAAATGCTTAGTTTTTAATGATTTTCGTTTCTTAGTTATTAAAGATTTATCTAACATTGTAACAAGTGAAGTTGCAAAAACACCCGTACCTGTTAAAGCTGTAGCAACTACTGGAATTACTAAAACACCTGAAGATATAACAATTGTTAAAGCACCTAAACTTATTGTTAAGAATATGCCAATTCCTTGTGTTACATTCTTAACTTTAGTCCATCTCTTTCTTCATTTTTTATAATGCTCTAATCTTAATAATAATTGAGATTCCTTATCTTTCATATAACGTACTCTATCTTTGTGTTTTTCTTTGTTCATTTTTTCAATGTTAATCTTTTCAATGTCCATTAAAGTAGAACTACGTTCATATGATAACGAAGGATATATTCTTGAGGTTCCTTCCATTTCTGAAGTTCCTTCCACTTTTGTTTCTTCCATTTTTAAAGAAATATTATTAGTCACATGATATATTTTAAAAACCTGAAAGATGGATAAAATTCATGAATTTGAAATTCTCAACTTTTATGATTTTTTCGGTGTCCTGGAACGGTCATGATTTAAGCGAGAAAATTGTAATTCTCAAATTTTGTGATTTTGAAAAATTTGAAAATTGGGTATTTTTAAAAACGCCCAAATTTATGAATTTAGGTCTTCATAACCTGAAAAATGACCAAAATTCATGAATTTAGACCATTTAAAAAGTACCATTTTTTGAAAAATCGGTATCTTTAAAAACGACTAAATTCATGTATTTAGGTCTTAAAAACCTGAAAAAGGGTTCAAATTCATGAATTTATGTCGTTTTTAAAGATACCATTTTTTTGAATTTTATGGTGTCCTGGAACGGTCTTTTGCCCATTACTAGAACCTTTAAAAAATAATTTTTATCAATTTCTTGAACAGTGGAGTATACACTAATATGTAGTATATTTGTATTCCATCTTTGTCAGAAGATGAGGGATCTATGATTCCGCCCATTCATTCCACCAGAATATCGAAAAAGGGTGATTTTTAAAAAATACTTTTTTACACCCTTCTGGCATGCATGAGACATTGAGCATATCCCCAGTAATCGAGTAGTCCATGCAACGATGCCTCCTGAAAACCAACGATGCACCGATAATAACCCAACTTTTGGTGTAAGAATCATCTAGATTTCAGAGATTTCTTCTAGATTTCTTCTAGATTTCAGCCTACTGGCTCCTACCGTGTCATACCGGATCGGCTAATGCGAATGATCCGGGATCCGATAACTTCCTCCGGAATACGATCGGTGATGATTCGGTAAATGACATTCGATACGGTCCTGTGTGACCTGGTGTTTCAATATAGCACATTCTTAGGTTTATGAAATACGAGCTATATCACTTGTTTACTCTGATTGTGCACAAAGTAAATGCACAAACATGATATAAACAATAAATTGGCAAATATCACACACAACGTGCCTACATTTTGGAATGCCGAAATCATTCAGCACATTAAAAATAAGATTTTGATAAAATTAAGTCGTTGGTACAGATAGCATACCTAATCATAAAGTTAGAGCAAAAAATATGACTCCGGGGTTCATTGGCCCCACAAGTATCTGAGGGTTAAATAATATATTTATTCAAATACCCCAATAGGCCTAAGTGCAATTGAGCACCAAGACAGGATGATGTACAAATACATTTTGATACACACATTGCGGTATACTGCATGAATAGTTACATTGTTATTGAATAAGAATTCAGGCAATTTACACTTAAAACACTTTCACAGAGCTGCAGACAGCGATTTCTTCAGGAAGTGCGTTCCATTGTCATCCAAAATTCTTTGGGAGAAAAAATTAAGCCGTGTTACGATTGCAGTTTGTCTGTAGAGTTTCAGAGAGTGACCACGAATGTTTGATGCATTTCGGATGAAAAAGTATTTGGATCACAGGGCGTGCAGTGATTCATAATTTTGAATACTTCCGCGAGGTCCATTACACTTCGACGAGACGTCGTTCTTCGTATAGAATGGAAGTTAAGCCATGAATATTCCGAGTCGAGCGCCGTTGCACACATTTGATCAGAACAGCGTCTTTGGATAAGGATTTTTATGTAAATTATACTTTATACATGCAGTATAATTTATGTTGCTATTTCTATCCTAAGAGGAAAATCTGGGATAAAATTTCAAAAAAAGCTTATGAGGAGACGTGAAATATTATTCTTTTAATTGAAGGAGAGGCAAAAAGTCTCTTCGATACAAAGTGTTCTGATAATCAGCAACTCGCACAGTTGCGTTCATATGAAATTGATAACAATGAAAAAGAAAATATGAAATGCACCTAATAAGAGACATTTTTCTTTGTATTCATTTGTTAATAGAAAAAGTAGGTCTGACCTAGCAATTTTTTATATGGATAAGTGTATTCATTTTATTTCATTTATTTTATTATTCATTCTTTACTATTTTACTTCAGTGTTACCACGGCATGCTTCCATATTGCTTTTTGAAATGCATGACCAAACTATGACTGCATGGCTCCAATTATGGAAAAGTCATGAATCGAAGCACTTTTTAGCAGAGCACTATTCTAACTTTGAGAATGCGGAATAATAAATATTGGATATCCTTGATGCTGACTAGTGATCAAGCACTTGCAGAGAAGGGTTTCTCATGTATATTAGGTACAGTGACAAGATTCATTTTTTTGCGGAGAGTTCCTGCGGTCCAAAAAGTTATTTGTGCAATTTTCAAAAAGCTAAAGTTTTGCAAATTATTTCTATGTACATATGCTGTCAACATATGAACCATTAATGCGAAACATGTTGGCTATCAAAAGCATTGAATTTTTGCAAGCAAGCATCTTAGTTAATCGGAACTTAAGCTGCAAGTCTTCATGAAAAACTTGAGATGTAGGCTATTTGTGCTCATTGCCGGAAATTTCAAGTTCTTAATTCCATTTTTATCGGTATGATTTCATGATTCACTAAATTTATGTTTCATTTCTTGAATCTGAATAGTAATGTGGACCCTTTAGCCTACATCTTTTAAAGTTAATTGTGATCATAATGTCTTTGATTATGTTATGCTCTTCCAGTGGCAGGTAGGCTACATGTAACTTGTGATATATGAAACGCTCAGAGAAAATCCTCTTTATTGAGAAGGTTGAGCTTCAGCATTAAAGAATAGCAACCTTCGAGTTGCCATATTAACAAACATTGCCTCTCCAAGGCTGTCATGACACGGAGGATCTTCAAAATACTATTATTCCTTAATAGTATAAGCTTATAATAGCTTAATAAGTCAAGCTCTAAATCCAAATAAAATGACACATTTTCTGTCTTCAATAGGACCATAAACAACAAACAAGGCCTAGGCCTGATGGTGATCACCAAGGCAATACATATAAACCATAATTCGCATCTCAAAGAGCCGTTAGGGCCTACAAGAAAATTTTAAACTTCAATTGTGTTATTTTAGTCATGATATAGTTAATTATTATTATAGTTCTCATAGATAATGACTTAAATTTGAACTTAAATAATTTGTTTAGGTTGAAAATATCATATTTTAATTCAAATCAGTATCCCAAGTCAAATACACTATAAGTTCTAAAAATATGAATCCTAAGAAAGTATGAATCTGCTTTTATAAAGTTCTATTCGATAAATCCCAGAATTTAAAGTTCATCTACGTAGGGCCTAAGGAATTTCATTATTCACAGCTATGGCTCGATCATCCTACTGTACGTTTACATGTAAGCTTAATTGGATGAATTTTGTCGACTGACGACTTTATACAAAAGTTATGTTTTAAGTCCATCATCATGTCCATGGTGCGATAACTGCCAAATGTTGAACACTGATAGAAGCTAGAATCCAAAGCATCGTTCTATAGGAGTAGCCACGATCCGTATAGAGCCTTCCATATACAGCAAGTTTCAATTTTTGTTGTACCAGTCATAAAGAAGTCTAATATTTTTGGAGTACTTCCCAAATTAGATTATATTGCGTTTTAAACATCAGTGAATACTTTTCAAAATTATTCAATTATAAAAGACGGAAAGTTTCCTGGAAAATTTTGAAATGGAAACTGGGTCGCCTGGAGCATGCCATGACATAAAAACTATTATCATTTAATAAGGGTCTTAAATTGAGACATAATCTACGGCATTGCGGGCATCGCCCGCAAATTTGAAGTCGTTTCTGTGTCGACCGGATTCTTAAAGTAATAGACATATTCGATGTCGAGAAAGTAGGTCAAAAGACTATTCGGACTATGGGGTCTTTAGGCACCAGCCTTATTGTAAGAACTGAACCAGGTTGACACCCCATCGGGAGAGCTTCGACACGCTGTCAATGGTTCATCGTACAAGGGAATGCCACAAAAAATGGAAAACTGCAGGCTATTCAATGCATTGTGCCCAACAAGGAAGTCGAGGAAACATCGGAACTATCAAATTTGATTTTACTGGTTCCTACATTTTTGTGTGCACACATATGCTCAATTTATTCGGAAACCCATTCCCTAGATATGAACAGGCTTCTATCGGAGGTGACAAACAATCCCAAGAGATCTGATTATTTTCTGTATACGTGACTGCAGAACATCGATCTCCAGTCCAGAAACTAAATGTGCAGAAACCTTTTGATTTTTTTTCGCTTCACAAAAGAACAAAAGCAACATGACAAAACTTCTGCTACCCTTTATTGCAAATTTTACTGTGATGTGTCGCAAAGATGTCAGTTTTATTTACGATCGAGTATCTGCATAGACGGTTGTATTCTGAAAGTTCGAACTTTCTGTTGATTGTGGGTTTAAGCGCTGTAGCTTTTGCTTCTGCTAATGTATCTCGATGATCAATAATTTCGAACAAATAATCAATTCAAGGAATTCAATTGGAATTTCAAATATTCATGCATGCTTTGAAACATGTGCAAAACCTTATTCTCATCATCTAAACTGCTCAGTGCATGGACGCCTTGTTTTTCAGAATTCTTGTCGAAAACATACATTGGAGAATTACCAAATGAATTTCTAAGGCTAGAGAAGAAAACCATGAGAATGGCTATACCCTGACGCATGTAAGTAAGTCGTTGATATATTATTTTGTGTGATAATTCGATCACTTTTTTCAGGTGCTTTTTGAACGTCGAAAGTCCTAGCTTCCCCTTTATTGAGGTTCAATCTCACGTAAGTTAATTATCATCTGAAATGAATTTGGATTTAAATTATGCTGCCTTGAAGTTCGATTGACATTTCTGTCAATCGTGTCAAAGTGCGTATACCAATAATCAGTGGCTCCCTGTGTCATATTGTTTGCAGTTATCTATCTCTATGACATTGGAATCATTTGGTTATTGGATTGCTCAGCATTTGCATACAAGAAAATATTGAGCGATTTTGCATTTGTACGGTTTGTTAGATTTTTGACATGCAGTGGAGCGAGAATTTTCGCTTTAGGGCCTATGAGATTTACTGCTGTATATGAACGGAAGATGTCAACCATTGGATTATCGTTGAACTTCATGCCGTTGGATTATCGTTGAGTTTCATGCCGTTGGAGTATTGTTGAATTTCATGCCGTTGGAACAACGCATGCACCCCGGTGCAAGTTCACCTATAATCCAACATCGACATCCACCGTTAAAACATCCGTTGAAACAGCGGAACATTTTCCAGTGGGTACGCACAATAGTATTAACATGGATTTTTGAGGGCAACAATGTAGGACATTTTCAGGCGCTTACACGCCCTCAAATGTCCTACATTGTTGCCCTCAAAAATCCATGTTAATTCTATAATGTTCTGAGCTGCATGGGCTACGTAGAAAATTATCATAGAATTGAATCTTTTGCAGATCAAAATCTTGGATTTTTGGTGTCACAGATTTTAGGTTCAGCAACAATGCATAAATTATCTTTCAAATGATCAGCCTAAATCGTAATTTGAAAGGTATATATCTCCATTGAATGCCCGAGATTTAGTATTACGAGCACGTTTTTCAGAGAGAGAGGGCCATGGTAATATCAGTTCATAGAAATCCGTTCCCACTGTTTCATATTTATACTATATCAAATATTTGCTTCCTGAATATAGGGTCATATGCAAAATCATTTATAGCTATCATTTTCTGGCTTCAATTGGACATTTTTCGGGTCAAATGATAGTTTTCAACAAGATGATGAAACTCGTTTTGAGGTCCGCGCTAGCGGCCCGTAAATTTGCCATTGATAGCCCGTAAATGTGTATGTCAACGTTATTGTATACCATCCTTCAAAGAAATCTATGAATAAATTTCCCAGCCGTCAATGCATTATCAGCCCGGAAATTTGAATTTGATATTTCTTCCAATGCACTGATTATCGGGCTGTCAATAAACATACTCACATAGAGTAGGGATATATAGGTAGAGTGTCGACTCAAAAAAACCTGTATACAGTGAAAATTGTTAAATCAAAAGATTCAGTTTTTTACGGAGATTGCGTTCCCGTGGTCCAAAAAATTATTTGAGCACTTTTGAAACAGTCAAAATTTGCCACCGAGAAATCATGTCACCGTCAAAATACTACCGAGATGACGTCCTCTTTATAAGTAGTATGAAGCAAGTTGGATATCAAAAGGAATGAATATTTGATAATGAGCATCACTAAGCGCAAATCAAGCTGATTATCAAGGGAATTTCATGAATTGTATTATAATGAAAGTCTTCATGAAAAAGTCGCGATAATTTTCGTGCTTTCTTGGCTGAAATTTCAAGCTTTTAATTTAATTTTCACCGGCATGATTTTATGATTCACTAAATTCATGTCTCATTTCTTGAATCTGAATAGTGATGTGGAACCATTTACATCTTTCAAAGTTAAATGAAGTCAGTTGTCTTTGATTCTGTTATTTTGCTCTGCCATTGGCAGGTTGCCTGTGATATGATCACGCTTAAGAAAATTCTCTAGAGGTTCAGCATAAAAGTAATAGGAACCCATCGATTTGCAAATTTAACAAACATTTGATCTCCAAGGCTGTCATGACACCCAGAATCTGCAAAATACTATCATTCCTTCTGCATTACAATTATGATCACTCAATTCCGTTGTAATTTCTGCAAAACTGCAAAAATTTGCATATCTCAAATTTGGTGACAATACCACCCGTATCTCCCTTGAGTTCATTTAATAAAATCGAGAGTGTATACACATTGGGGATTTAATAAATGCGGAGTTACCATTCTACCTAATATACGCACTCTATGCATGCTCATATCTATGCAGATTAAGATATAATATTTTTGAATACATGAATTAGTATCATTCGACATTAACACATGATATCACCATGTTGAACTTATCTCGAATAGGAAGGAACTCTCGCAATAATGTGATGAAACAATGTCTGAAAGAGATGATCTCAAGTCTCTGTACGAATCACTGCATTCGTTCAACGACAGCAACGACTCTTAAAGAAACAAGATTTAGTGATCAAGCCGTTATGGCGTCTACAGGGCATAAGCGGTATTACAAAAGTGTATCAAATGAAAATAAAACATCCACTGAAAAAAAGAAATTATCGCTAGCGCTATCGCATGGATTGGGTATGAAAAAGAAAGAAGATACGAACACAACATCAATTTTTATTCAACATCATGAATTGTCATTATCAGGAGGATCATCGTTTAGTAATAATGAAACACATGCAATTACCGGGCCAGCATCAAAATCGATGAAAATTTGTGTTGGTGCACTATTTAACATTTAGTAATTAATTTAATTAATATTAGTTTGATGGTTATATCGAATCAAGACACGACACGGTCAAAAAAATTCGAAGGATCCAGGAAACGGAAGATGCAAAAATTAAACAATTAGGGGAGGGTGAGGAGAGTTGGCCACTGTGGAGACTTGGCCACAGTCGAGATCTCAGACAGTAATCGTCGGGAAGCTAATCCATTTGGCGTTTCATTATCACGCAACATGCCTTGCTCGACGACGGTAATTTGATACTGCTGTCGATCAATGGCCTTGTCTACACAGCGTTAAGTTCATTTCAGGTCGGTTTTTGTAATTTTTCCATCACACTACAGAAGTCACGCTGTCGGGTGCACACGGTCGGAATACTCACAACTCGTAAGTGTTCATTAACTTGTCAATTGCTATCGATATCCAAACAAAGAAATTCCTAAACTTAACGGTAGACCAACATAATATTAAGAATTTAATGCTGAGCTATCATGTGGAGAGTTGGCCACCTAAATGGCCGAGTCTCCCCATGACGATCTGATGGTGGCCAACTCTCCCCAATTATTTTTCCGATGTATGAGTGCATAATTAAGTTACTTAGGCAATTACTAATTATTAGGAATAGCACCATGGGCACGGGAATGCATGCTTGCAAGACATATACCGCTTATTCCCTCTATCAAGACTTGAGTCGCATTTAGCTGCCTAAGGATTCTTCTTTCTTCTTCAGGACTATGACCCGAACGTATAACCGCAAGACAACGAGAGCGGGCTTTACTGAAGAGACCCTTAGAGATGCGGCAGAGAGAGAGTCTTGAATGGAGAAAAGTCATTTCGGGCGGCACATGAGGTTGGAATTCCTCGTACTACAATTAGGAGGAAAGTACTGGAACTGCTGCGTAACGATCCTGGTGCATGTGTTGCAACAAATTATAAAAGAGCACGGGCTTTTACAGACCAACAAGAAGAGCAGCTCTGTGAATACTTAGAACGTTGTTCGTCCATGTGCTACGGGTTAACGACGGTTAAAACAAGAGAGTTGGCTTATCAAACTGCATTGTTCAATGAAATCAAATATCCACAGAAGTGGGACAGTGATAAGAAAGCTGGCTTTGAGTGGCTACTGGCTTTCATGCGGCGTCATCCTCGTCTCTCAATACGCAAACCGGAAGCAACATCAATTGCAAGAGCATCTGCGTTTAACAAGAGGAACATAGATGAATTCTTCGACAAGCTGGAAGAAGTTATCCAGGCATACCAACTCCGAGGCAAACAGATCTACAATCTTGACGAAAGCGGATTGACAACTGTCCAGAAGATGCCAAATACAGTGAAGCAGGTGGGGCAGATAGCGAGCCGAGAGCGCGGAGAACTGGTGACCGTCTGCTGCATAGTTTCGGCCATTGGAGAGACTGTTCCTCCTGTCTTAGTCTTTCCGCGAAAAAGGTTTCACGATCCAATGATGGCCAATGCTCCGGAGGAAAGCATCGGTTTGGTAACTGGCAATGGCTGGATGAATTCCGACACTTTCGTGAAAGTTCTGAAGCACTTCAAAGCTCATGCTAGGCCGACCCCGGACTATCCCGTGTTGCTGATAATGGACAACCACGAGAGCCAACTGTCACTTCCGGCCCTCTCATTTGCAAAGGAAAGCAACATTCACATCCTTACTTTGGTGCCGCAGACTAGTCACAGGACGCAGCCGCTTGACAAGAGTGTGTTTGGCCCCATGAAGAACTTCTACAACGCAGCAGCAACTTCGTGGATGATGCAGAATCCTGGACGTTGTATCACGATATACAATGCATCACAATTTGTACGAGAGGCTGTACTGAAAGGTTCGACTCCTGCAAACATTCTATCAGGATTCAAGGCAACGGGAATTTGGCCATTCAACAGATACATATTCGATGAAGAGGATTTCGCACTGGCATCGGTTTTTACTGCTCCACAGACCTCCAATTCCTCCGAGCCTCTTCTGACGTCATCTGCTGCTCCACAGACCTACATTTCCTCCGAGCATCCTCTGACGTCATCTGCTGCTTTACAGACCTCCAGTTCCTCCTAGTCTCCTTTGATGTCATCTGCTGCTCCACAGACCTCCACATCCTCTGATGACTTTGTGTCACCATCGGTTTTCAAAGGATATCCGAAGGTAAGCGCTTGAACATTAGGACAGTAGGTAGAATTGTAAAATATAAATTACGTGGGTAAGCAAAATATTTTTACGTGTCGTGCTGTAGTTTTGCACATTAATTGAAAAATAGACTTGAACACGCAAAATATGACTCATATAATTCGTGTACTAACTCATGTTGCTGAAGCTAAGAATGTTTCTCTTGATATCTTTTCAGGCGATTCCAGGGACTCCGAAGACCAGACAACGCAGATATCGACCCAAAGCCATGATTGCGACATCAGATTGTGAGATGAAGCGAATTCAAGAAAGGAAGTCTCCATTGAGGGGTGTCAAGAGATCTATCAGCACCAAGCAAGGAAGCGGAGAACCAACGCACGTCTCAAGGAATCGCATCTCAATCCTCAATCAAGACCAAAGAAAGAGCCGGGCCGAAGAAAACAGCGAAGGCGAGAAGAACTGAGAGCTGTCCCATTTGTAGCAATTCTTATGAGTCCTCTGGACTTGACTGGTTCTTGTGCAGCTCATGCGAGAAATGGGTGTGTGAGGAGTGCTTTGGGAATTGTTTGTGTCAGGTGTGTTTGTTTAGTTCTTTGTGATTGAATCTCACCGGAGAAAATGATGTCGCGATCCAGAACCTAGTCTACATGCAAACATGGTTGATATAACCAATATTACTTTTAGTTTTGTTGTTTTTAGAAAAAGCATGCAGTGAGAATGACATTATAGTATGCAACGAGATGGCACCAGAGACTGATCTTTTCATATTTTTTGTTATTGTTTTATTCTTCCTTAATCACATGAGTAGGTATCGAGGCGATGACGCATCGAGCATGACGCATTATGTAGCGAGATGGCACCATGGCAGAGACTGACCTTTTAAAAGTTTACTTGTTGTCACGTGAGTATCGAATCACAAGGCGATGTGCTTGTGACAGAATTTTGCGATTTTTGTTTGTATTTTTTGTATACAGCATAATCGAGATTCGAGATGATGACCGATTAGGCTAAATATGGTTTTTGATACAAAAGGCTGGTATTTTTCGTGATCTTTTACAATCATAGATCTATAGGCCTATGGTCCAAACAAATAGCGATCAATATTTTATCATGGAAATTAGGATAAGTCGGACAGGTCTGATAGGCCTAATTTGGCAAAAAAATATGAAGCTATGAGCTCAAAGTCTTCTCTGTATGATATCATGGGTTATTTTGTGTGTTGATTATATCATGTTATAGGTGTAATTAATGCACATATAACTTGTGTACTAAAATTTATAAGTGGCCAAGTCTCCACAGTTGAGTGGCCAAGTCTCCTCTACCTGTGGCCAAGTCACCCCAAGATTGTATGTTATTATAAAACTGAAATTAATCTATCTTGTAGTGATCGTGAGAGGTCGGGCTAATTGTCCTTTTTTTGTAATGCGCCAGTGCATATGTAGCAGAAGTTTCAAGTCAATCCATCCATTAGTTTCTGAAAAAACTTTAAATAAAGCAAAAATCAAATCTGGGTGGCCATGTCTCCCCAGTCTCCCCTACCATAGTGGAGAATCCTATAAATAATTAGGTAATTAAAAGTCATGAACGAATGAATATAAATTAATACTGACAACATAGAGTAACCTACTCTAGTATAGAGCAGGTACTGAAATACGTATAAAGGCAAGTCTACTCAACTGAAGACGGTAAGGGAAATAAATTAATACTTATAAACGATTTTATTTTTACCATATAAGAACTGAAATATGAGTTCGTCATGGACCTGACGAGAAGCTAACTAAAAATAACAAAAGGTGAAAATTAGAAACCTAAAAAAACCAAAATTAAGTTTGCTATTGTATGGAGTCATCAGGGAGGAACCATGTGGCTGCATGAACCAAGGTTTCGGCCCCTAACCTCCAACCTATACCACATGGCGGGGCCAGGCCAACCATATCGAATGTACGATATGGAAGGTCTCTCCATTCCTGAGGAAACATAGCAGAACCTAACCGAAAATAATTTTTTTTTTAATATATTAGGACAAAAGGACGCACTTGAAACTAGAAGAGGTTTTCTTAGCCCAACATGCCAATGATGGATGGCATCTGGCGGGGCGAAAAACAACCAAACTTAAAAACGAGGAACCTATTCTTGGAGAAGGACTTAATGCAAGAATTAACCAGCAAATTATTCTTATAACCCCGTCCTTTAAAGATATCAAAAATGCCCGTAGCTCTTGATGTGAAGGCGGAAGCATCAGATGAAATCCTGGAGAACCTGATGAGTTGGGCAGCAAAGATGTTTAAGCCAGTGTTCAAAGGCATGTTGCTCTCGAGGAAAGTATACAGCACCACTGGGAAGCAGAACTCATCAACCTTATGGTAAACCTATGTGATGTATTGGCCACCATCTTCGATCCTGAATTAACACATTTGTTGTTGTCTCCGCTTCTGCTAGCTAAGAGATCTACCGGGTAGATTTTAGGAAGGATCTTATCAAAATGTTTGAAGTTAAACACACAAATGTCATCGACATACCTAGTGGTACGAGAGAGAAGTTTGGCTAAGCCAATCTCTTACTCGCTAGGAGCCCCCTCACAAAATTAAATTCCCTGTAAGCCAAAAACAGGTCAGCTAAGAGCGAGCTGGAATTCCCACCCATAGGTATGCCTCGAATTTGCTTGAAGACAAGTCCCCCGAAAGTGACAAAAGTGTTATCCAGGATGAAACTTATTGCATTAAGGAATTGGGTTTTGGACCAGCAGTGATACCCTCTGTATTTTTTATTCGAGAAGAAGTTTCTATAGTAGCCAATGCAAATAAAGCTCTTGGAACTGCTAAAAATTAACTCACATAAGTCTTTCAAGGACTCCATAACCTGGTCTAAATTAAGATTCGTATATAGTGTGGAGAAATCATATACTTGTAAGGAGTGGCAATTCAAACCCGACATCCTGTCAAGGAATTCCCCAGAAGAGTTCAAAGACATTGTGAAAACAATTTTTGAGTTTCTCTCCTTCTTTTATAATGACCGAAATAAGATAAAATAATTTACAATCCTCGTTCGCAAACGGCCGGCGCTTCGTGCCACGGACACTTCTAAGGGCCAAGACTAAAATTGGCAGTATGACACAGCGTTTTAAATACATGGCAATGAAGTGGAGTTCTTGAATTCTGTTAAAACTGTGGGAGCTCATATTTCCGGTTAATGGGAGGTCGAAGTGTCTTTATGAGACGAGCTTCAGTCAACCTGCAATCGATAGCACTTTTACTTCTGTCAATAATATCAAGATCAAAATTAGACATGTTAATGTCACAGATATCGTGATTCTTCAAACCATGTTCATAAAGTGCATTTCTTTATTCTTATTATCTAAATCACGCCTGTGTTCGTTGTACCTTTTATAAAACGGACGGTTAGTCTGACCGATGTAAAAATCGCTGCATAAATTATTTTCTTAGCGCACAGAGTAGCGCACAGAGTAGCGCACAGAGGCGATAGTCACTATGCTTATTATTTTCTTGTTTATTTTTAACAACTGATTGAAAAGTAGGAGCAGGTTTACTAATGAGTTTGATCGGTAGATCACACTGTTTTATCAATTTATTTAGTTTGCGATTACACGTATCACTTACAAAATTTATCTTACAGGGAACAAAGTCATTGTTGCTTATTTTAGTTTTATTACTCGATTTAGTGGCTATCTCACGATTAGTGAAGCCGTTCTTTGTGAATCCATGATTAAGTTTTGAGAGAGCCTCGTCTTTTTTGCTTTGGTCGGAGCATTTCCTGGCGACATCATTTTGGCTATTTTTAATATAGTTGGTTTTGACATGGTGAGGCAACCAGCTGTCTTTATTTAGAGATATGCCGGAGTGTATGTTTTTTACGCACCATTTATATTCGATGCTATTATTGCTTATCCCAATGCAAACATCTAAAAAATTCAAAACAGCCTCGTTAGGGACTTCTATCGTAAATTTTATGTCTGGTAACACCGAGTTGAATACGGTGTTGATAATGTTGATACTTTGAGCATCGCTCGTTTTAAATGGGCCCTTGATTATGTCGTCTATGTATCTACCGTAATATTGGGGAATTATGCTGAAATCATTTTTTAGAATTTCAAGAGCCTTTTGTTCTAGGTGGCACATATAGATTATGGCGAATGGTGGCGAGAATCGAGCTCCCATCGGGCAACCTTATATTTGACGGTAGGTTACGTTATTGAATTTTATGTGATAATTATAAGAGATGAATTTCAGACAGTTATGTACGTCATCATAAGTAAGGGAAAAAGTGTCGATTTTGTCCCAGTGTTCTTTTAGGAAGTTTGACACAATTTGAATGCCGGGTTTTATTTGAATGCTAGAATACAAATTAATAACGTCCAAAGAGATGAACGTGCTACAGCTATCTGCTATGTTCAATTGTTTTAAATTTTCAATTAAGAACATAGAATTCTTTATATTAGTATGGATGAACTCCACCAATTGAGTCAATATTTTAGTGACTATCCAATCAATTTTTTCCGTTGGGGTACCAATGCTCGATGCAATGGGTCTCAGTGGATACTCGTCATCGTCAGTCTTATTTTTGTGATCTTTTATTTTAACATAGAACGAAGCTGCACGGCTTCCTGAAGCTAACAGGCGTTCAAATTCAGATTTTTTAATTCGCTGTGACAGGTTTTACGAATGATAGCATTCGCTTGGTTTTCAATTTTAGTTATGCTAGTAGGTTCTACTTCGCAGTAGCTATTTTTATCTTTTAAAATGTTTTCAGTACGTTGTATTAAAGATGCAGAGCTGGTGATTACGAACCTATTAGTTTTATCTTCTAAGGTCAAAGCCAAGTTCGTTCAAGAGGATAATGAGGTAATACTTCCTACACACAATGACAAAATTGTTGGCGGCCTTATCCGTCGGAGTAATGACGTAATTCTTCTAAAAGTTTGAGATGAAGTTTTTACACTCCTTAGATCTTAGTACCTCGTGCGAATGTAAAGATGGAAAGCTAGAACTTAGGAAGGAAATGCGATTTTTAATTATCTTAAGGACAGCCTCCGACCAACCCTGGAAGTCAGAATTCTTAAGGGCGTATTTTCTACAGGACTTTTCAATAAATGCAACTAATGCATTTTTAACACTGACTCTAACAAAATCCCAAGACTTGTGAATAGGCTCTCTATAATTGGTGCCCTTAGCCATCAAATCCCTAAGTTTAGGGTTGGATATAATACTCAAGTCACCAGTAACCACGTGTGAAGCGGGCTTGTAGCCAGTGGCGGCTCGTCCATTTGGGTAGGTGGGGCGCTGCCCCACCTATTGAAATGTTGTCTAACTTAAATAACCAGCAACATCAGTAGTAGACTCCATTTCTTGATCATAAATTTCAACTATACTTCATGTACATCTATTCCATTTGCGCGACAGTGACGCTAGCAGAATCCATCAATCGTTTTCAAGACTGATGGGCGCGCCCAAGCATCGAGATTGAGATGACGTGAGAGTGGTTCATTTCACGATCTGAGCGAATAGACAGAATTAACACGCGTTGAATGCGTCACAGAATGGGCACTCGAGAGGGAGCCCTAACGCTTCTGATTGGTTAACCGTCAATGCAAAGACAATGCATTGTGATTCCCTTTTTACTGAGTGAGGTGATGTGAGGTTAGCACCAGCGATCAATCCATGAATAGACAAAATGTTGCTTCAACCGCGTAACTAAATGCAGTGACTTAGACTTACACATGTATAGCATGTTGCTAACATATTCTTTGCTTTTCATTTACAAAATAAGATCCTTTAGACTAGATTTTTGATTATGTAAAAATTTCATGCTTATGCCCCACCTGGACCAAATGTCACGAGCCGCCACTGCTTGTAGCAGAAGATAGAATCAGAACAAAGACAAGGCTTGCTAATAAATTTTCTGATTTCATCAATGGAGGCATTCTTCAAGATCTGGTTGTAATTGAAGAGCTTCCGACCAATAGGGGTGGTGTATTTGAAGAAAACCTGTAGTGGACATTTACTACTAATTGGATTAGGCAACATACTGTTAACATGTGAATCAGCGAAAATGGAAGAAACTTTTAAGAGATCTACTTCTTTGCACTCAAAAGGGATAATAATAACTTCCCTATCGACCTTATCAACGGAATCTTCGACTTTTAAGAATCTCGAACAGAAGGATTCGACTAGATACGAGCAGGTACCCGGCTTGCTTAGAGTAAAAGCAAGAAGTTGTTTAAGTGTGGTACGACTAAGAGATTTCAAAGTGATGTAAAATTCGTAAAACATGTTGGAAAAACAAAGGCTATTAATTTTATCGTAGAGAGACTCCAAGCATTTAGTCAAGACATTTCTCTTATTACTGTGAATCCCATGCCCTCTAGGTCTTCTAAGGACCGGAGAAGAGAAGTGCTGCTTATGTAAGGAACCTTTAAAGACACAACCAAAACCTTGAATTCTATCGTTCAAGCCAAGTGGGAAGATTGTACATAGAGTTTTAATCCGAAAATCCTCTTTCTTCAGAAGCTCTCTATCCCTAGCGTCAGAAGTAATGGGAAGAAGACCGTTCCAGGACACCGAAAAATTCAGAAAAATTGTTATTTTTAAAAACGACTAAATTCATGAATTTTAACCATTTTTCAGGTTATGAAGACCTAAATTCATAAATTTAGGCGGTTTTAAAAATACCCAATTTTTCAAATTTTTCAAAATCTCAAATTTGAGATTATGACTTTTTCTCCTTAAAATCATGACCGTTCCAGGACACCGAAAACTCAAAAAAGTTAAGAATCTCAAATTTGTGATTATGATCTTTTCTCCTTAAAATCATGACCGCTCCAGGACACCGAAAAATCATAGAAGTTAGGAATCTCAAATTTGAGATTATGATTTTTTTTCTCCTTAGAATCATGACCGTTCCAGGACACCGAAAATCATAAAAGTTAAGAATCTCAAATTTGAGAATTACAATTTTTACTCTTAAAATCATGACCGTTCCAGAACACCGAAAATCATAAAAGTTAAGAATCTCAAATTTGAGATTATGATTTTTTCTCTTGCTCAAATCATGACCGTTCAAGGACACAACATCAGAAAAATTGGTAATTTTAGGAGTAGTTAAAATAACCCCAATTATCCCTAAATTTATGAATTTTTAATCATTTTTATGTCTAAACCAGGTTAAGAACCTTCTAATTCATATCTAAAATAAGTCTAGGGGAAAAATATTTCTTTAAGAATATAACACAATCTCTTACAATGCCTGTTATTGTTACTGCTTTGCACTCTGATGACCCTCCCAATTGTAGGGAACAGCTGCTTCCGCATACATGAAATAAATGCAGTTGCTTCTCGCATTCCTGAACTATTGCATTACAGAACAAGCAGCTGTTACCCGTACAGATTAAAACGACGTGGAATATATTGCATCATGTAGGAAGTAAGACTTCATTTTACAATTTCATTAATCATAACTAGTGACTGTTTTCTTTCTTCATTACAAAATGCCAAAACGTACTGCCGCGGAAGCTTTTTTCGTTTTACATGCCGATTTTACTAAACTTAATTAAAGAAGAGCACAAGGAAACTGCGAAGAAATATTTTGAAGAGTGGAAGTTGGAAATTCAATCGAGAAAGAAGAACAAAGTTGTGGACTCTCAAAAACAAGTGGAGGATATTACAGTAAAAATAGAACAGTATCTCACCACTACTACAATTCCTCAGTTCAGTGTTACAAAAGAACATTTCATTACCCTCGAGGATAGTGGTATTATGATTTCAAAACTGATTGCAAGTGATAAAGTACACCATGGGTCGTTGCTGAGAAATGCTACCTATCAAGGTTATGGGTTTAAAAGAATTCTGGAATTGAGTGACAATAAAAAAACAGATTTGTGGCAAACTTGGAACTATTTAGAATTTCCTATAACGTAAGTTATTGTTATTTCTTGATGAACTTATCGGATCTAATTCTACCACACGTATTATTTTTAAATTCATCAATGCCCATTAGTTTTGTTAGAAAACATTTTAAAGAAATCAAAATCTATATAGAAAAATTGAATCAACCGTCAACTATAGAAGAAATGAGGTTTGGTTCCCAAGATGAATGAACATTAACTGTGTTGTTTCACTTTTTAAGATATGTACAATGTACATACATTATTTATGAAGACTTTTTTATCAGTAGTATCGCATTTAGAATATTTTTAAAGTAATTAAATTTTCTTTTGTTCTCCAGTCTACAGCCATTAGACTGACATTGTATAGATCTATATTTCAGTATGTAACATAATCTTTGGTATGTAAGCATGATTCATGGAACTTAGTAGTAACGCATTTTAGAATATTTTGAAATGTAACTAAATTTTCTTTCGTTCTCCAGTCTCCTAGCAGTAGACTGGAATTGTACAATTGTGTGATAAGATTGATTGTTGTATTATTATATTTGATGCAAAATACACTGCCGTTGTTTTTATTTTTCTGTACAAGAAGTAGACATTATTGCAGTTATTGGAATTTATTTCATTTAAAATGAATGATGAAAATCCGACAGTTATACTGAGTAATATAGGCGATATATGTCCTCAGGTTAACAATATGACGGAGTTCTTAAAATTATATGGGAAGCAAACAACTACGAATTTCGATTTAAATAAGATCGCAAATCAATTGGGAAAAAAGAATTTTCACATATTGATGAGAAATGAATTGCAGTCGATTAAAGATGTGCGAAGCACTAGCTCTGCTAATAAAACCGATTCCTTACTATGTAACTTTTTAATTTAGATTAAATTAAATCATTTCAAAATCGAATAAGTAGTAAGGAAAGTCATCATTATGCGACAGTTTTTTAACTCAATCCCCCTTCCGACTTCTAGGGGTCCCTATAAGAAATTTTTTTAATTATAAAATGTCTAGCATTACCGAGATCTTAAAATTATACGGAACGCAAACAACAACGAGTTTTGATCTAAAGAAAATTGCTAATCAATTGGGAATAAAGAATTTTCACATATTGATGAGAGACGAATTACAATTCCTAAAAAATAAGCCAACTGTAAATTTCATAACAAATCTCCATACGTCAGATCAAAAAGGAGTACATTGGTCAGCAGGTATCTTTAGTAAAAACGGAGATAATTATTATTTTGACCGACCGGAGCCTGAGAACTATTGGTTCGACTCATATGGATTGCCTCCAACAAATGAAGTCAAAGAATTACTTGGAAATGGAACATACAATACGTTTCAAATTCAAAAACCAGGAACAACTTACTGTGGTCAATTATGTCTTTATGTTTTATTGAAATTACAGGAAGGAGTACCATTTCTAGATATTATGTTAGAATTGAATAAGGGAATTTAATTCTCGAAACGTTAGTTCCAAAAATTAAAAATCACTTCGTTGTAATTCGTTGTATAGGGTGATAAAATCGACCTCTGATATCTTCATCATCTAAATCTTTGATTTCGTAAGTAATCGGATAAGTTTGATTTATTTTACAAACTTCAAATATTTCTTTAGTCCAATAGCCAACAAAGCCTTTTTCAAATTTATTCTTATACTTAAATATTCTAACTCTATCTCCAATTTTAAATTTCGGCTTAAGTTTCTGCAAATTCGGATTACTCTCATTCGAACAATTATTTTCGAATATTTTTTTTCGTATCAAATCAGGATCGTCAGAAGCATTCTTTGGAGTTTCTTCAAGACCTGAATAAATCTTATTGTTATAATCCTCAACAATTCCTGGTAATATCTTCAAACATTTCTGATTACCTTGTTTTGTAAATTTCTTGAAAATTTTATTTTTTAATGATCTATTAAATCGCTCTATTACTACAGCCTTTCCTGCATTTTCAGTTGAATAAACAGTTTCAAATAGTGCCTGAATATTTCTGTTATAAAACTCAGTCCCTTTGTCAGCGAATAGCTTCCTTGGCTTTCTATTAGTTTCTTTAAAGATTTCTTCAAACGCATATTTAACTGACAGACCACTTTTGTTTTTTAAAGGCTTTACCCAAGCGTATCGTGTATATAAATCTATAACGGTCAATGCGTATTTATAATCAGACTTTGTCTTAGAACCTTCGGTTCGATCTTTTTCATTCGGCATATGAATAAGATCAGCACTCCAAATATCATCTCTATTAAATACTTTTACTTTCAATAAATATTTAGGCTTTCTGTATTCCTTGTGAATTTCAGACGCGTAGCGGCTTGGGTCATTCGACATTTCGGAGGCATAAGTTTCAGAGATATGAGTTTTGTCTAAACCCTGACCGAATAATATTTTAGCTTGTAAAGCTTTCTTAACAAACATTCTTTCAATTCTTTCTCTAAATGTGGGATTTTGAATACTATCTAATTCTTCTATCATTTTCCTATCAGCTTCATGACGAGATTTTAGGTTATGATTTCGATAAGCTAAATCGTGTCTATAAGCTGCTGCATCTACTCTGTTTATTGGTTCTTCACCTGGTTTTGGATTATTATTCTCATCTAGTCTTATATCTAATCGAGTTCCTGGACCGGTAAATGAATGACCAGGAAGATGTTTTTCTTTTGAATATTTACTCCAAAGTTTTCTAATGCTTTTTGTATGTCACCTCCGCTATGCAGCCGACCGGTGTGCTGACAATTTTGGGGTTTATGTACTTTTAAGAGATAATTCAATAAATCTAAATTAGCAATTTTTAATTTAATTAAATTTTTGGAATTTGTAGAATTCATTTTAAAAGATGAAATAAAATAAATGTTTTACCTAATCTGACCAAAGGTCCTCAGGTTACTAACCTATCGAACCAAAGGTCCTGAGGTTATTACCTAATCATACTAGGACTTAGATATATTCCAGAACCATCTTTAGTTTCTTTAATTTCAATTAAATCATCAACAATGTGGAGAATGTTTTTAAGAACTCGTTTTCCTTAATCAACTAAATTTAATTTACTTATAAAATTATCTACTATTCCTTCTCCCCTAGCAACTTTCTCTAACTCTCTGTTATGACGATTTTGTTCTTCTAATGCTGCCTTCTCTGATTTATTTTTATTTACTGCTTGGACAATACCAGCTGTCCCACATGCAACACTTCCTGCAGCTGCTATGCCACCTATTATTAGAGGAATTAATGGGAGAATCCCGCCATTCTTTTTTTCTTGTAATTGAATATTCTCTATCATTGGTTTACTTATGTAATACTTTTTTTTGTTAATCGTAATAGTTTTAGGGGTATTTTTGTCAACAATATTTCGTAATTTTAATTCAACAGTTTTATTATTAATATTACTTTTCGCTTGCGACATTTTTAATAAAAAAATTTTAAGTTATAAAAAAATTTTGACTTATGAAAATATTTTAAGTTAAGAACAAATTTTAAGTGACGTTTTCGGTGTATTTTTTTGCTCAATATGAGCTTTCCGTAGTTTTAGTTTCAACAGTTTTATTATTCAGTTGCACATTTTTTTATAAAATATTTAGTGTCTTGGGTGTTTCTAACCTATTGAACTTGTTCAGTGGCTTTTGCGGTCAGTCCAAAGGTCATCAGGTTAACTATACTATCTTAAAAAACGCAAATATTTTCACAAAAAGTCAAATTTAATCCTACCTAAATCGGCTTTCATCTTATTAATAACACAATCTTAATTCATTTTAGCTTCAATCAAAAAAATTGCGAGCGAACCATCTATGAAACCTGTGTACCATTATGATCAGTGTACGAAACAATTCAAATAGAAGGGGCTGGTTCCTTTTCTGGTATTTGATGTAGCGTTAACTTGATTAAAATAATAAAGATTTGATTTTCATCTGCTGCTAAAGGCAGCTGGGTCCTTTAGGTAGTACTAGCTAGTGCATATCGAATGCTGTTATTGTCAACGAAACGATATTAAAACAAATACAAGCTGTATTCGTAAACTTTGGAATGATGCTAAGGTACGTCAAAAAGATATAATAGCTACTCAGAGGAAATCACATAAACAATTATTGCTACAATTTGCGAAGATGGAATTGTAATAAACATGTTGGATAAAAAACAATTTGAAGAACTGAGGAGGAAATATGGATTAGCTAAATTCTAGTACCAAACTGATTTTTTCTAATGTAATATTTATTTAATGTTCAACTCTGATCGAAAGCAAAACCTTTAGATTAGTCCGAGCCCGTTTGTCATTTTTAATCATAAAAGAATGACTTTATTAGATTTGCTTTGAATCCTGGATCTTCTAGGAGAGTGAATACTGGAGGCGCTGATTTAAATTTTGAAGTTGTTTTTCAGCATAGTTATTAATGATTTGCCGATTATTTTTTTCCTCTCCGTGAAGTTTTCTCTACTCATGCTGGATGCTATTTCTTACAACCCATTACATGCGACGGTTTTGATTAATTTTAGGGAAAATCTATCTTCTTCCCAAGATCTATTTTCTCAATATAAGGCGTTTAGATGGTGCAAAGCAAAATATATTGATAACTATTGTGTTTCTCCAAGGTTATTATTGATTCAGCATGCTTGTTTTGGTTACAATAGGTGATATACTAAAATTGCATGAAATAGAAGGTTGGTTTCAGATAATAATGATGGTATAATTATTGATGATTTTATTCTCACGCTGGAACCAAACGCAGCAGAATTGCATTAGCATGTAGGTATATTGTGCTTAACATTTTATATAAATCCAATAAATAATTGCTTTTAAAAGAAAGTAGTGTAGTTGTAACTTATTATAATTGTATCCAACCGTTTGATTGGTCGAATGTCTCCATTATTCGGGTGGTTTAGTATACATTATAAACATTCATATCAAATTACAGGCTCAAATTAATAAATGCATCGCACTGTATATAATGATAATCAATAGTTTATGGATAAGGCCTGGGAACGAATAGCATATTTAAACAATTGATGGTATTGAATGGTGGTATAAAGCATATTACTCCGAGTTTAGGAGGTTGAAATGTAATCTTATTACGAAACGGATGAAAATACTTAATAAACCCACTTGCAGTAAGTGTTTATGAAGCGGACTCGCCGAGTTCTGTCACTGTTAACGGATACAAAGATTGTAAAACTGGCATTGTCACAAGGACATCGAATACTCCAAGATGTTTGGTTTAACTCCGCTGTTCAATAATAGTATATGAAACACCTAGTGTGATAAGAACTAGAGAGTCGCGTTCCAGTATGTAATTTCAATGAGAAGTTTACAAAGTGGCATGACCATCAATTGACCGTTAGACCATCGAATCGCATTAAGATTGTGAATAACTCCAAATACTCAATTCGTGGAAGGATATGACGCTTATTAGAAAGCTATGTCGACAATTTTGGAGGGTGAAGCACAATAAATAACTCCTGTAGATTGGAAGAATTTTATGTCCCGCTGTGTTTCTGCTTTGACTTTATAGTGCGCAATCTGAAGCATATTTATCAAGACTGGTTGTGATGTTACAATTAATCTTGAAAAGGACAATATCCACAACCATCATTGATGGCGTGTGGTTTAGTAGTAGAAGATGTAGTATATTCAATGGAAATTCCGTAATGGGGAAAAATGGTTTAGGATAGGTTAGAAAACCCAAGTACGTCGTCGGCTAAGCGACTAATGCCGGTGGAACAAGTTTCTATACGGTTAGTAAGCTGAGGACCCGATGGTCTGAGCCAAGATTTGACTGTGTGTGAATGGACAACTCACTGCGTTGATAAAACTGTATTAATATTTTCTGTTGCACTTTATCGATTGCGTCAAGTGCAAGCGGTGATGTACTTTTAATGTGTCTTTTCTATTAACTGGCATTGTTCCTCCTGGGTAATCTTTCAACGCCGTTGTAGGACATTCAAATTGTGCTTGACTCACTTAAACGTTTTGAGTTAAAGAGTTTGTACCTTCCATGTATGCCAAAGTGTTCATTGAACTTGCACGTGGGGTGTTATTCTGCCGGTACTCGATCTCAATCAAACACGTTGTTGGATATGTAGAGGGCAGTTGTTGAAATGTGGCAATAAATTGTTGATTATGTTCGGATGACTTTTGACTAACTCGTCTTTGCAGTGGGGGTATTTTGATTTGTATGTCTTTATAATGGCACCCCTTAAAGTTAGTTGATAATAGGATCACAATCTTTGTTTGTTTTGTTATTTTTTATGAAGTGTTGATGTATCTAGTGTTCTAGAGCTTGAATTTCTTTTTATCAAGTTTTAATATATTTTTTGATTGATTTGTCATTAAGGTTTAGCAACTATAATTCATTTATTAGTGGAGCCACCTGTCTATCAACATATTCTTTATTTGCTTAATTGCAGTATTTTGTTGTGGAAGAATAGAAAGATGTAACGGTCCTTTAAAACGTCTCCAGTTTCATGATATAGTTGTCTAGGTCTATTTCTGATTCTTGATTATTTGAAATGTAAGCTACCTCCTCCAACATTTGTCAACATCATTTTTTCTGTGTAAAAATATGTTATCTAACGAGGAATTTGACGAGCCACGCATCGTGTTCGAAGAAGAAGTTGGTGGAGGCCAAGCTTCTATCCAACAAAGTTGGCAGAACCAAGGTTCTATGTGAAATCTGTAATGCGCCATTCCATAACAAAGCATTATTAAATAAGCATGTGAAAGTAGTACATGCAACTGCATCTCCAGTACATGCAACAGCACACCCAGTGCAACACTTACAACACTTACAACAGCACCACCAGTAGAACAACAAATGCTAAACACAGATCAACAAATGCTACAACAACAAAATGCTACAACAACAAATGCTAGAACAGTCGCAACCAGTAAAAGAACGTGTGCTGAATGTGGAAAAGAAATAACATCTAAGATTTTGCACGTCATCAAATAAAGATGTCAATTACCAACACAACCAAAAATAAAAGATAGACAATGTTTTGAAATTGTAATAAATATTTCACTGCCCAGGGTTTTACTAATCATTCTTATGTCATGTACAATTAACACACACGTAAATGTACTAGTTGTGAAATTCTTAAACCCAATAACAGAATTTTACGATAGCAAATACCAATGTAAAGAATGCTTAAAAGCACAAGTGAGATGTAATAACTGTAACAAAGTTGTAATGAAGAGAAACTTCGCACGTCATGTAACAATTTGTCATGAAGTAAGGAACTGGTGCATCTGTAATTAGGCCGGAGGTCAAGTGCATACAGTTACTGGAATCTCTTGTCCCGTCGTTTATGCCTCGGACTAAAATAGAACGTAACATCATCTTCGTCATTAGCGTAATGTAACTGTGTATCCTGTAATAGTCCGGAGGTCAGTCCATACAGTGACTTGAAATCTCGTGTCTTCTTTTAATGCCGCGGACTAAATAGAATGATTGGATAAGTTTGATAGATTGATATTGAGTGATTGTCCGTAATAGTCCGGAGGTGAAAGTCCATACACTTCACTTGAAGCCCCGTATCCTCTGTTAAGCTTCGGATCAGTCCGAACCACTCACTTGAGTGCCTTGCCTTCAGTTTTAAAGCCCCTCAGACTAATTAGAGGCCCGTAGTAGTCCGGAGGTGGCGATCAGAGGTAGAAAAAACACTCAAAAAAAAATTTTTTTTGATTGTCGGACTAGTCCTGTAAGTCTGAAGCATTGTTTCGCATATAATAAAATAGGGAAAAAAAGAATAATGAATATGAGAAAAGAGAGCTGCACTAGATGCTTATACGGAACAGGGAAGTGATGTACTGGAAAAATGTGATAATCCTTGAGGGGATGATATCGTAAGAATACATGAAGTGATAGTAAAACCACATAGTGGTAACTAAGGTGTAAAAATTACAATGTTAATCGTAATTAAAAAGGAGTTTTAGAAAATACATAAAATGATGTCCAGACAGCAGGAATTTAGTCGGATAAATCACAAACATCATGCCATTTAAAGATTTCCGCATTCTGCAATTGCCAAATTTCAAACTACACACACAGCGTTCACATCACAGATACAAATAACCTCCCAACACACAGCCACACTCTATCAGAAAAATCCTGTAAATTCAAAGAAAGAAGTTAAATGTCAGTACCATCATAAATACATAGAGTTCAGTTAAGACTACAAAATAAACACGGTTTAAAAACCATCATATTAAAGATGGATACTTATCCACCCATTGTCTTCGAAGTTTCAGAGTATTTTTAGCGTATAATAATTTATGGTGGTTGGTTAAGAAAGAACATTTAACAGCTCTACGATCTTAAAGACATTAAATGAATTAAATATTCCTGGTATAATTTAAAAACATAAATTTTTTTAGTAAAAAGTAAAACATAAATTTTTTATTAAAAAAAGTAAAATGGAGGAGGGTAACCGAGATTGTAGCATATGTAAAAACAGTTACAGACCCTAGAGGTTACAAATCTCATTGAAGATCGTTTGCAGTTACAGAATGTAGAACATCATAATACAAGTGATATAAAGAGAATAATGAATATATAAACTATCTAAAAACATTACCTACTGATATCAGAATGTAAAACGAGGAGGTGACTGATTATTCACATTCAGAATATTAAAAAAGGTTTGTAGTGGGAATTAGATGAAAACCGGAATTAGATAGAAAGTATTTTAGATGATGACCCCGAAACAAAGGGACATGTATGGAGAATGATGGATCTGTCGAAACCGATGAAACTTTGGTATGATATTCTATCACACTTTTATAGCTATATTCTAGATATAATCGTTTCAAAATGGTATATGACATGTGAAGTACGTTTACACAAAGACTAGGACCTGATGGGAAATATTGAAGAAATTGTACAAGGCCAGTTCAGTTAAAACACTTGAAGATATGATCTGAAATGTAAAATATATATACAACCCAAGTTGGAAACGAATGATAAATAAAATTAAAGGATGCGATAACTGGATGCGCAGTTGCGTGAATCTAGGTGGAAGGCTCGGTTAGAAGAGGATCCACCTAGAATATTAGTAATGTATATAAAGATAAAAATTAATACTGGAGGGAGGAGACATACCCCCTACCTTTCAGTTCACTACAAATAATTAACATACAAAACGACGACAACTATGGTTTTCTGTGGAGTGTTTTTAGAGCACATTTACATCCTGCACGATATCTCAAAAGAATAGGACTTAGTATTTAAAAACATAAAGTTAACGTAAATGAATTTGATCTTTCTGATGGATAGTTGAATTTCCATATGATTATAATAAGCCAACCCAATGTTAATTAAATAATAGAACAAACATATTTTATGGAAGTATAGGTTTTTGATTTAAATGTGACGTATGTTTATATTGGGATGACTGTTACTCCCTTATTTCCCGGAGGATAATTTATAGTTTTTATACAACTTAGTTGTATTTTATTTGAATTAACAAAAAAGTTTTTGCCATACAGGAAATAGTATACAATGAAAGAGGTATATTTACATGCCTCTTAATTGCTATGTTCTTAAGGATAATGGATTATGTACTGAAAAATATGAAATTATTATATACTTTTTCTCCAATTATGGTTTTCATATTGATTGATAATGGAGTCGCGGTTTTCTTCTGGTGACTCAACAGCAATGTACAGATGCTCTTGTACCAAGTTTATCAACAATGTTCAGTTGTGTAGAGCAGTTTCAGATGTTTGTAACAGAATGTAATATAAACAAAACAGTTCAGATGTACAGCTGCCAATATCATACAATACAGTTTACAGTGGTTACAGCTGCAATATCTACAGTTACGATGTTTGATCTGCAATAGCTACATACTGTTACAGTTGTTAGTAAAGCTAATGTCAATCAACAGTTACAGTTCGTTACTGCAGCAATAATCAATAGTTACGGTATGCTACAGCAGGCAATTTCAACATACAGTTACAGATGTTAAAAACAACCAGCACAAGCAATATTTATATGTTATTAAAAAACATTCACATATTATGCAAAGTTGTTTCTTTATTCGACTACAATACTTCAGCATAATGCTAATTTTCCAACTGTTCTTCAATGTTTGTTAAGTTTTTGATAAAGTCGAAACAAGCATTGTATAATTCACTTTGGCAAATTGTCAAGAAAATTGGAAGCAGCTCAGTAATACGTTTCCCAAAAGATGATTATTTAGAATACAGTATATTGGGTATTTCGAAAATATAAATGTACCCTTTACCATTATTGTGATTTTTGTAAGCATATAATGTCAATATTACAGAACAACAGTACTAGCAAGCTTTTGTTTGGCAGTAACCTCTTATGTTGGGGAATGTACATTCTTTCTAATTACCCCGAATTATTTAAATCAGAATATGTTCAGTACTATGGTGAGGGACAGTGCATAAAAGTTTGTTAACACAATTTGTTGTATTACATGGACGTCTTTCACAATTGCTTAAAACCAAATTAAACCAATGCTTCCACTTAACGTCTGACAATTAAGTGCAATTTAATTATGAAAGAATTGTTATTTACTGTGGTATAGTATTTACTACTTATAAGCAAAGCGACGGTCCTGCCGACTAAAGTAAGGTCATGATCATTTTAATGGATTATATAGAGGTTGCAGCACATAATCTTTTTTGTACTTCTTAATGCATACAAATTTGGATATAACTTTGTTCCCTTTCATATTTGATTCAATGGTTCTAAGTATTGATTTCCATTTAATAATAAACGATTATTTTCATATGAAAATTTACAGCAATTATGAACAAACCGTACTATGTAAAACAGAAGATAGTAATACTTTTCTTTTCATTTGGGGGAGTATGTAGAATATTAGATGCATTTAGATATTTTACCCTTATTCATTAGAGTTCATGGGAAAAAACATTGTGAAACCCTGAACAATGTAAAATATTAAGTAAATACCTAAACTTGATGCTTCTAAACGGCATATTTCATTGTGATAATTTAACTGACGGTTCACATTCGAAGACTGATTTAAACTGGAGCGAGTAACCTGCGGTTCACCAGTCGAAGACTGATATAAATAGAAGAAAATGAAATAATGCAAGAACAAAACAACTTCCTTCACGTGACAAAATTTAAAAACCTACAACTTTAAAAACAATCACAACTGGTCTGTAGATGATTATGCACGAAGCTTAAAAGAATTGGAAAGAGTTAAATGTAGAACAATGTATGATTTTCAATGAAATCATCTTCAGATGGAGGTGTTATTACTTGCTGATCTATTTGAAAACTTTCCGTGATATGGGTATTGGAATATTACGGAATTGATCCATGTTTAATTGCTTATTCTACACCAGGTTTAACCCATGGTTAGCAGGATTGAAATTTACTGAATTTTAAAATGAAATACTATAAAGAAAGTATCTTACGATAAATTGTTTATTCTTTGAATCTGGAATTAGAGGTGGAGTTTCATCAGTTTAGGTAATAGATTATGTAAATGTTATAACAAGAAAGT